>JACMIF010001036.1:8938-23263 GCA_014805445.1 Diplogasteroides magnus
GGAGAAGTTGTGATCAGTGATCATATGTAATAGCGAACGCTCATGTTGAGAGGCAGAAAAACATAGTAAAGAGTGTTCACTATTAGGGTTGCAAAATCGATGGCAAAGTGCAACTGTCATTCGTCTTATCATAGCTGTCTGCTGCTGCGTGTCAGAGTACACGCGTGACATGAGCGATTAGATGAATGTCCACTTTGTTGTTTTTGCAGCACTATTTAGTATATAGGGTAGTGAAAGAAGCTCCGTAGAAAAGGGAATCTTCATAGGTAATATACAAGAAGATATAACGATCATTACTCCGTGGATTTCATAGGAAAATCACTTCGGAAAAACTGAATCTGCATAAAAATAACTTGATTTGAGTGTTGGGCCATGTAAATTTCGCAATGCTCTTTATCGCGTTCACTGTATTTCCTTTCATGCTTCAGAGTATGCAGCACTTCGTTCTCACAGCGCTTTTCACGCACCTTCCATCTTCAATGTCAGCAACCGAGGCTGAAAAGACAACAGCAAGTCTCGGATAATTCTAAGAATCAAACTCCAACAAACTATACTGTAAACATACCTACCAACCTGCTATCTTTGCAAGAGGACTCCAGGCATTGCCTCAACGGAGCAATTCTTTTCCTTACTCTTCCTCTGAATTCTGAGAAGAACGAGTCTCCAAGAGGAGACACAGACAGAAAATTCACGGGTTCTGAGTCACATCTATAGTTACATATTCTTATGCTCACCTCGTCATAGTTTCCGCAAACAATTGGGCTAATTATATGTTGCGTTGTTAGTATATGTTGCGATATTCTCTAGGGCATATAAATCGGAAAAGGGCTGTTTCTCATTCGTTTAATCTGAGCTGTTGTCTCTATGTTCAATATACATCCGCTTGGCAGAGATTAGTTTCAAATGAGAAATGGACTTTTTATCGATTTGGATATCCTAACATTCGCCCTGCTGTTTGTTTAAATGAACGAACAATCTCTGAATGGAATAGTCGTCTGTTTATTTGTGTAAATGTGCTGGTGTCTCATTGATTACTTGAAACCACCTAAGAGTAAGTAAATTCAAATTTTCAGCAATGCCAACTGTTTTCTCTCGACTTCCAATGGAGATTCGACATCAAATTTGTATGAATCTTCATCCCAAAGATGCAGATAACATGAGGTGGACTTGTAGCAAATACAGGGACATCATTGATGCAATTTCCGACAAAATTTATGACAGGTATGAAAATGCATTATGTCATGTAATAGAGAACCTCGTAGAGATGTTTTTACATGAGAGTCATAACTGCTCCTCAGAGTTTAGACGAATAAAGTATACACTTTCTCGTTTAAAACTGTCGTTTAGAAACCTTAATTTCAGTCGCTTATTGGAAGTTAATCTCGATGAAGACTTATCCGATGAATCCGAAGAAATGTTGGTTGCGCGCATCACTGGAGGATTATGGAACGTTGTCGTGGAAATTAAAGGAAACGTTGTTGTGACCATTGATACGGTAAGTGAAATGTCACTTTTCTAACAGATCGAAGTAATCACCGTAGTAAGCTGTTTCAAACAAATAAAGAAAGTGCATTCGCAACAAATGTAACAATCTGCTCTGCAATAATTTACAAAACATTTCGGGTAGTTTGGGCACCCTTTGGTTATGGGCATTAGTCGTTCAACATTGTTAACGAAGCCTAACGATGTGAATTAGAGTTGTTCGAAGGAGAACGAGGAATCGAGGAATTTGCATGAGGATTATTGCAGAAACGAGGCCTCGTTTTTCTCCCTCTGTTTCATTCTGCGCGGCCGTTCCTCGTTAACGGTCGATAACGGCCGAAAACGAGGAATAATTGAGGATCTCTCGTGCAACTTTGCAAAACGAGGACCTCGTTTCATTGCCTCTCAGTATTCAAATAAAACCGAGGCCTCGTTCGTCGTTTTAACAACTCTAATGTGAATTGAGGGAGCGGGGAGGAATATTTAGACGCAGGGGATCGATTATCCCGAGAGGAACCTCCCCGGCCTCCTTGTTAATCAAACATTTCAGTTTCGGAGAGAAGAAAATGGTATAAAGCCATTGAGTTCAAAGTACAGAAAAGCCCAGACGGAGCTTCACGCAAGAGATTCAATATTATTTGGGACACTCTTTTCTTCAGTACTTGAACGCTCTAATGAAAAGGTATTATATTTCTACAGTACGCGTAGAAAGTATTATGACAATTACGATTTTGGACAAAATTTGGTTCAAATTCATGTAATTTTTTTTGAAAATAGGAATGTAGAAAATCCAGAAGTTGAATCGAGTTCCCGGATGTTAATCTAATTATCAACCGTCACCGTGTTAAAAAGCAAAATATGAAAGCAGCTTGGTTTTCAAAACCGCATGCGGACTCCTTATCGGATTGATTCTGCATCCTATAAATTTCAGTAGCTTACACTAAACCAATTTTGGTCAAGAACAATAGAATGATTTTGCAGATGCGGAGCCGTTGAGCTTTACATTTGGAAGGCCTTAACTCCTAGCACGCTTTCCACCGTCCTGCACGTTTTGGGTGTGGTTAGTATGTTTAATAACATAATATTTTTAAAAATATTTTCTCTATTCTTGATCAGTCACACTGTAGTGAAATCTATTTTATACTCGTAAATCCTTATATTTATGCACTCCAACTAACAAAAACTTTTGTTCTTGCTTATATAAAAATTAATTAGCGCATTCGGATATAACAGATCATCTAATTGTAAAATGCATAATATTTATGTAAAGATTGGATGGTTCAGATTCTGACTTCAGAACTAAATGCACGTTTAGGTTAGAATTATGCATGTGGAAGGCCAAATTTTTGTTGGAGAAGAAGACTTTATGCGACTTTTGTCACCGTCTCGCAACATTCCAATATACCTTTCCGCTTTTGAAGAGGATTATGATAGAGGTATATAATTGAGTTGACGGTGTAGTTAATGGCATTATCTTATTAGAAGCAGTGTTTCCATTGATCAAAATTTGCTGCGATTTGTTCATAAAAGAAGAAGAATTTCTAATTCTAGCAAGCAGGTGCTCCATTTAATTATATATTTTGGTAAGGTATAACAGTAGTGCAAATTGAGAAATTGTTTCTGCTGTATGGAGCATTCTTCTCTCTGAGACAAAAAAATTGAATAACAGCACCAAGCTTTCTTATAAAAAAATTGTAATCTAGTACCCCCACATATTATGCATATTACCCGAACTGTTATACTCAGTACACACGTTGCGTTTTTTGACCGACGGTGTCTTTCTCGTTTTCAGTTCTATTTCGCCGTATCTCAACCAAAATGCGTGATTTACCTGACTTTTCGAGATTTTTCAAAAAACTTTTTTGACAAAAATTTTTTTGAAATTTTTTCAAAAAATCTAAAATTATTTTGGCGGTTTAGTTCGAAAAATTTGCCTTGAGACCGAAGAATATTTTTCGATTTGAGCATAAAATGTCCCAAAACATACATTTTTCTCATAAAATTAGAAAGGAGTACTGATGTTAGTCATTGTTAGGCATCTCATAGAAGGCTTAGGAAATCTTTCGAGTTTGGATGTGAATTTAGCCTGAAAATCAGTTTTTTGAATTTTTTGAAATTTTTTTGATTTTTTGAGAGAAAAATTCAAAAATTTTTGTTTTTTGAAATTTTTTTGAAATAAATTTTTTGCCCAGCCCTGGTCCCAATGTGTCTCTGTTTTCCGACCTATAAGTACACAATCATTGCATTGTTTACGGAAAACAGTAATTTGTTTCTCCTCTTCCCCTCAATTGCTTCTGTGATTGAAGTATTCGTTTCTGTCCCACAATTGGCCTCCACCTTAGTACACCTTTTATACCCCCACAGAGAGAGGGGACACTGGAGTAATGCGGAGAATGGAAGTGCAAAGAATGGGTGGAACGGGTCCGTGTTGTGGCTATATTTCCGGTCTGACCGCTCCCATACTCAGCTGTTCCTTCCGGACTATAGTCGACAATGTATTGATGGTTTGCGAGTCTTGTCTACATAGTTAAAGAAGAACGTCGCATCCCGCATACCTAACTCTCCTTTGCCATGAAATACTGAGTCAACCTTACCTGCCTTTGGGATTAAAGCGGCCAGAAAAAGCAACCCTAAACCGCCTTGGACGCTTACCGCACGACGTTTTGTGTTTCCGTAGCCGAAGTGCCATGGTCTTCACCCGGGGTATTTAAGTTGCAGCAGCTGCATAAATATACGCTGGTTTTGAAAAGGGTGGTATAACGAACAAGTTAAACAATTATTGCTGACAATATTTCGCCAGAACGCTGTTCCTTCCAGACTATAATAGACTTTGCGTTACCCTGCAGCTCTTTTCACTGTTATAGTTTTGCTACCGGAACACTATTTTTTTTCTTCATAGGATGTGTGGTAGAAAAGTGAACTGTGTGGTAGAAAATGACCACACAGTTCACCAGGCATTTCGATGTCACTGAATTCGCATATTAGAACGCTAGAGAGTAGTCCTTGCTATGCGACCGATCACGATTTTTAGTTTAGAGAAGCCATAATCCCAATACTGCTCCATAACATGCCTTGCGCTCAGTCATGCCCTCCCATTTATTGCATGCCAGAGTGCACTTCCTCTTTTTTCCTCGCTCTTTCCTCTCTTATGTTCCGAATGCGCGTTTCCCTCCGTAAGGAGTATTGCAATTACTTATCTGGATACGGTAGACCTCTCCCAGTTGTATTTCTTCTGACGTTCTCGACAAAGGTGCCTATTTCTGGACTCGGTCTTTTTCCGTCGCAACGGAAGCACTTACCTATCACTTTCTCGAATTCCTAGAGTGGGGCAGACGACATTTCTCCCTTTTCTGATCGGTCATCTCTTTGTGATGATGACAACAATTCAGCAGAGAGGAATTAGGAGGGAGTGAATGGACGGATAATGCGTCCTTCTCACATCTCAGATTATCCCCCAATGCCTGTTGTGTTCCCTTCTCCAGCCAAGACTCGACCAGCCTTTGGCCCCTAAAATACACCGGGCTCCCCCAATTACGCTCTTTTATCCCGTGAAAGTGAAAGAAAATCTCGGCTTGCATAGTGAATAATGCCGAATCTGTCCACTGTTGCTATCATAACGTAATGGGTTATTTACTATTGATTGAATACTAGGCGAATCTCAATGCCATTGAAGTTGTACACCACATCAAAATATATTCTGGCACAGCTACTCTATTTCAACTGGTTCAATTCAATTGTATAGTTTTAAAAACTTTTCTCTGACTCTGATGTACAAGATGAACTGTTTCTAGTCCGAAGCTCAAATATTTATTAGGTTGGTACATAATTCTTTTAACATCCCATCTTCATCTTGCAATTCAATATCAATATTTCGAATCAATTACACATATGAGCCATAATTATCATTGACCTTCCCCCATTTCACAGATACCTTGTGGATGTCCTCCTTCCAGAATTCCGAAAGGAACGAAGCGAAATATAATTTGAGCTCGGATCGCGGAAATTTTTTTGTATATTTTTAAATTTTCCTGTACTTTCCAATGGAAGTATGGATACTTCTGGTGGTAATTATGAATGTTGGCGGTGACGCCAAAGACCGGGACAAAATAACTATATTTCCATTTTTCGGGCGAGCGGGGGGTGTGTGAAATCACATAAGGGTCCCCCTTATGTGATTTTTTTCCACCCGGGTCAGGTGGCGGGGGGTGGGACGTCAAAAAACATTTTTTTTTTCTCAAATTCACAAGGGGGGACCCTTATGTGATTTTTTTCGCTGGGTCGGGTGGCGGGCCTAACCTGAAGAAATATTTGGAAATATACTGTTTTGTCCCTGGCCACAGAACTGCAGAAGGGCCATCGATCTATCTGTTTCGTTAAATTCTTTTTTCCTGAAATACAAAACTTATGAAAATCGCACTTCCTATACATTCTGAAGTGCATCACGGAAACAAATGGAGATTGATCAATATGCATATGCGCAATGTATCATACATGTAGCATACTACCACAATCAATTTAGTATTTGGATAGGGAATCTCTGGACGCTCTTCGAAAAATCATTATTCAAAGCCTTGAATACTGGCAGTTGCACTGTCAGTCACTTTCATAACTTTAACATAAAAAGTTTGCTCCAGCCTCCCGGAGCAAAGGTATCAAATGACTATGGCATCGATAATTATTTAGGGAAGCATAAGTATGCAATCCTTATTTGAGCTGGTGCCTGCTGCTAATGTGGGTAGGCAGAGAATATTTCGAATGACCCGGATCGCACAGTCAAAAAATCACTCTAAATCGGACTGAGTATCTCCTGGAAAATAAATCCTGATCCGGATATTAAACCAGTTTTGGAATCGTATAGTAGTGCGCATAATTGTTGTTAAAGAACAAAAAATTAGCTTTTCATTGGAGTGAGAAACTTGAAAAACAGCTTAGGTGGTAAAATCGCTCATTTGGTCGATTTCACAGTTTTGCGTGCCAATTTACGGAGAGTGATTTGATGTTTCTCCTCTGTGTCCACCGTGTTCCTTGAGTAATGGCCCATGAATAGCATTTTTGGCTTGGGCCTAAAAATTCATCCATAAAAAATATAATCCATCAATGGTAATGAGTCCCCTTTTCGACCTTGCATGCAATTCCACCTATTATTTTCCAGGGTAGGAAGCAACGGGCGTCCACACGTTGCATGTGCATTTCTAGTAGGTCGCCAACAACCGTAGCACATGCCAACATAATGTACCTCTTCTTGCTGTTTCCTTTTGAGATGGAATGTTAAAAGGCTTTTGTACCAACCTAATATCTCCCAATTGTTGCCTATTTCAGCCTGCCTCTGGTGATTGCCCCATCTCAATCCGATCGGACGACTCCAACTCGCCAACAGTATCCACTGATCCTGATGTGAGTCTTCTTTCCATGAATTTTTCGGGACTCCTGGTGGATATGAGTTTCAGACACTTGTTAAATGTCTCACGATTATTAAAGTTCAATACAGCTCCTGTAGTATTTGGGTCTATAGAAGAATTATATGTTGAACGATAAACATTTCTTGTGACTTCTAAAGTCGGTAGATCGCGTCACGATTGGTTGTAGGAGAATTGTATGATTGATGAACTTCTGATCCATCAGTATACCCGAGTATTGAATAACTATTGAAGTTTGTTAGATACAAGTGTTTGGTTGTCTATACGGGAATTTTCATGATGAACGATAGTCCTTCCCTGTTCCCTATTCTTGCCCTATTCCGTAATTCCTGGTGGATCAGAGTTTCAGACACTTGCTAAAATATCATACAATTACTAAAATCTATTGGGTCAAGTTTCCGATTGGCTATGAGGGAATTAAATAATGATTGCAGTCTTCTGAGGCCCTCTCGCCCGTTTCATCCCTTTCTCCATCTGGAGTAACTGAAGAGGATAGTGGAGAGGAGGAGAATAGTGAAAGGAGAGAGGAGAAGAAGGTTAGTAGACGTTCCTTCATTTCACAGACCATCCTAAACTCCCCAATCCAATGATGCTGCAGAGGAAGTAGAATCGAGGCATCTGCAAATATTTTCGCCGTTCACGCGCAATTTTACCTCACATTAGTCGAAATCGCATTTGCTTACGTAAAGTGTTCTTCAGTAGTCAAGCGAGGGGAGGCATCAATATTAATGTATTTATCGCATTAGTTTGTGGCAATTACGAATTGATGAACACGAGGATGGTATATATCTGCTCGCCATCTACGGTCTTTCAGTGGAAATTTATCGTGTTTTTATGATTCGTACCAAGAAATAATTAGATGTGACTGATATACCACATATTCATTCGCATTGTGGTGCGAGAATCTTCCTGCTGTCGATAGCACTGCTGCTATCATAGCAGCGCTCAAGGTCGAAATAATAAACGACCTTATAAAACCGACAATTCGGCGCCACACATGGTGTTCCAATCTGGGGAATGTAGCACCTGCAACGAATACATTTTTTTGGTTCATATTCACACAATTTTCAACTAAAGTTAACAAGTGCACTTACCGTGCATGTATTGGTACATTGTAATACCAACTTTGAGTGCATCACAATTGTATACATTCAATTCTTCCATATATACTTGTTAATACTTCAGAAGTAAAGTGTTCCTCCTTTTGCAGTTGTACCTTCGTCCTTCGAGTCCAACAGGCACGGACTACGCGACGTGTGCATCCAGTGATACCAGCTTCGTCACTGCAGTCACCAGCCCCTCTGCCTTATCAGTCAGTCTAACATCGCACGTTTGCCGGGTTTCGAAAGTTAACTGAGTTCTGGGTTTATAAAATTGGGAAAGTGTCGGTAAAATCTGGAACAATTCCGTATGTAATGATTTTATGTTGGATGTTATGCAGCAATATTCCGGATTACTGACCTGGCTCTTTTGATGAGCGTATGCATTTATTTTTAAGGAGGGTGTGTAATCAATCAAAATGATACAACCTGCTTGTCTGATAAAAATCAACGGGTTTCGACAGTTATCTGTAGTTTGTTTTTATAGGATTGCTTCTTTTCGAGATAGCACGCCATATTATTGTAGATCCATATAAATGGGAATTTTTGCGGCGATCTTCCGGGTTGCCACCTTGTGGACATTTTGATGACCATGGGACAGCCATTACATGTTAGGGAACTGGAAGGAATTTCTCCAAATTGCTTGTATTTCCCAAGACCTGCAACCTATCCATCTGTCCCCTTTCTCACTCTCCTCACCATTGATCACTTCTCTGTACTCGCCCACTGAATGCTTCTTCGCACACGCGCCGGGTTCCGAATAAACACGCAATCTTCCACTACTTCCCTGTGGATTTCACAGCCAGCGACCGTTTAGAGTGGGAAGGGAGAGGGACGAAAACACTGCTGCGCCATCATGAATGTACATGTAATGTGTACACAGGCCACGGGGAAAGATTGGTGATGAAGAGTTTGGGGGGGGGCATGGAAGTAGTTTCCCGCTTTGGTCTCTCCATCCCGAACTGTAACCATACCTGGGCAGGCGTCCACGAGCGCGACCACTTGAGCCCAAATCTACGTGTGGCCGACAAAATATGTGAAAAAATCGAAAAATATCTGATGTAAACTGACAAATTTTCCTATTTTTTCGCTTGTTTTATACGTGTCGCCCCCCCCCCACGAGCTCGTGAACCGTGCCCAGGTATGACTGTAACTCTCATCCTGTAGAGAAAGATTGCCAGTGAGAGGGAACACTGAGTATTCACCACTTGGAAGTCCCACCCTATTTGGGATGAATCACGCTTCCCCTGTTCCCATTTCAAATCGTCCAAAATTCTATCATTCCCTCTGTGTTTTCCCACATTTGCTGACTGATTGGAAGATATTTGCGAACATATATCATATTTCGTGCTTGAAAAAATAATGAAATGAATTTGTCTGAAATTATAGATGAATCACTCTTGAAACTTAGTTCTCACTGGGCGATTTCCTCCCTTCTCGTTTACATTTTTCGGCCATTCCGCTAATTTTTGTATTCACTGTGAAACCTATTTCATTCAGGATTGGTCTGAGACTGAATCATCGGGTATGACGACTCCTACCTCTGCACACGCCCATTCTCCTATCCACCATGATGAACAGGAGGTATGTGAAGAGTTGTCCTGCATCGCACACGAGACGGGTTATCAAATTTGAAGAAATGGAAACGAATGACATCATAGTTACTTGAAGCTAAGATTGTACACCGATCAATTTTATTGGCGAGTTGAGTAAAAAGGCCATATTGAGTTGTATTCACAGTGCTCCTATTTACAAAGACCTTGAAACATATTCGCTGCTGGTTTTCAAAAAAAAATTATTTCAGGATGCGGACATGACGCTCGCTCCTGCAGTGCACGTGGAGGAGAGGGAGAAGGGGGATGAGGTTTGTGATATCTTGGTAGTCTACAGAATGGGGGAAGTATACGCGGAAGCAATAAAAGACATTTCCATTATATTTACAATGATAGTACGGCTGTGGATTAATCAAAATCATGATTGAGTCTTTGATATTAGAATAGCCAATGTAACGTATCTCCGCCGGGACAGCTCCAACATTTTGATTACTAGATTGTGCATAATGCTGCTGTAACGACATTGATTGATTGATATCTGCTCGATTCAGGGTGCATCTTCGGACGAGACGATTGATGTTGTGGGAGATGGAGAGGAGAAGATGGATGAAGTACATGAGGTAAGTGGAGGAAGTTGTCGGTGAAAGACATTTGTGCCACAATGGTGAAGTGGACATTTGCGCCTTGAGCATCACGACAATGATGGAGCATATCTGTCTATTGCACCGTTATGGCGAAAATATCCCAAAACTGTTTCAATTTACATGTCTAAACATGCCGCTGCCTGTTAAACTGTTTTCCTATGTTACCATAGCGAATATGAACCGTCCATCTTTTACACTAGCCCTACGAGAGTGCAATGCGCTATTGAATAGCGAAAACAACGCCATATATCCATTTGACCATTGTCGAAGAACTTTAATAGTGACAATAACCTCGTCTCAAAATCAAACATGTGATTTCGTGTATCATCAGTGACATTTAATGTATCATGAGTGACATTTACGATGCAGTTGCAGATTTGTCGTCAATATGATGAATACGAATACTTGTTCAGACTGAAGTGCAATCGGTCGAGATGAAGCAGTTGGTGGAAGAGAGGACAGAGAAGAAGACCGTGGAAGAGGAAGTTGAAGAGGTACGGTATCGATTGATTGTATAGGAGGAGTAAGGTATCTGTCGTTGCAGGATACGACAGTGAAGAGAGTCGAGGAGGAGGAGAGACAGGCATTGAAGATGGAATTGGAAGAGGAGGAGGACAAGGAGAATGTTCCCCTGCAGAGACTGAGCCTCAATGAGGAGAAAGAGGTGAGTGATGGGGTGAAAGACAAGAGTGCCATGGACATTTGTGCCGTGATGGTGAAGTGGACAGATGAGAATACTGAGAATAACGGCACAGCTGTATATTTCATCGTTTGGGCGCAAATGTCTACGGCTCTATTGTCTTTAATCCGGGTAATGACCAAAAAATGACAGGATTACGGTATTGATCACAAATATTATTGATATTTTCAGCAATTTCTTCCCTTTGCAAGAAAACTCGCGCATTCTTGCCTCTGCCTTTGCATATCAATGATCATATTGATAGTGCCGTGATAGTGCTTCACCTAGTTGCTCTTTAACATCTCACTACAATATTGTCTATTACAGGATGCAGTGGAGAAGAGAGAAGAGAAGGAGGTGCCCGTGCAGAGGATGGATGAGAGTGAAGAGGAGAAGAAGAAGGGAATGGAGGAAGTGGTGAAGATGAAGGAAGAGGAGGAAGGAGAGAAGGGAGACATTCCCGGTGGGTTGTTGCTACATCAACACTTATTATGGGGTAGTGGGCTGACTCAACTGATAAAGACGCGAATTCCAGGACATTAAAATGATATTATTAATTATCTTGTCCATGACTAATCTATGGTAACGGGCGATAACAGGCGTTGGTTAAAACATGAATCTATTTTCCATAGTTATTTGAACAGCATGTTCGCTGTTTCACACTATTGTTATTAGGTGCGGTCATCTCGTTGTCAGATCGTTCTGAATTGTAGTACAGTATCTTGTAACACACAATGTATCTAAAAGACTTTACATATTTCCTCTACTCTTCTACAGTATCCCCATAGCCTGCAGTATCTCTCTAACCCGGGTGAAAGACAGGAGCCCCATAGCCTTTCCGCCATAAAGGTGAAGCGGCGCCATGATAATGACGACAATGATGGCGCATCAGTCCTTTTCACCGTGATGGCGCAAATGTCTACGGTGCAATCGTCCTCCACCCTCTAATCCTCCCTCCATCTTTCAGTGTGTGCCTCTGCGACCTCATCCGAGGATTTGGTGACTGTCATCGAACGTACGTCGTGTCTACAACTGGAAGAACAGTCGATGGGACAGCACGACGATCTCGCCAAGGTGGGGGAGGGTATTGACGTGCATTTGGTGTTTATATCGAATCTCACCAAATGGGCGCCTTCTCATATGCTAAATGTCAACATAGTATTCAAGAGTTTCAACATGTATCGACTGGGTTTTTGTGTCCTGAAGACCATGGGCTTCGATTCGGGCGACATTTGCGCCACAAGGGTGGTAAATGGATACGAGATTCGCAAAACGTTGAGAACGATTGGAATGCAAGTGTCCATTTCACCATTGTGGCTCAAATGTCCATGGCGTTCTTGTACTCTACCCTTCAATTCTTTTTTAAAAACCTTACTTCTCTACTTGATCGTAGCTGAGAGTCCGCGAGGAGAAGACGTCAACGAATAGACATCCATTTTAGATGGAGTACCACTCATCGGATGTCTCCGTCGACAGTCTGGAGTCGATGGCTACCGTAATCGCTGCCACTACCGTATCCCAAGAACTCGCCATGGGAATCAGGGACGACGAGATTGTGAAGGATCCAACAATGGACTCTCCCACCAAGGTGATTTGTTTTCACTTATTATTAGATGTTGTGATACCCACTCAAGCTTTTTTTAATAATTGAAGGTTTTTCGAAATAAATTTGAAATTTAAAGAAAGTGATTCTTTCCAGAGCGTTGGCAGTGCCCCGATGGACATTGAAGAGAACAACGAGGAAGTGAGGGTGCGAGAATTCGAGACATTCCCAGGTGAGTGTGACAGAACCCGGCTGATATTGGTTTCATGATTGGGATAAGAAGAGGTCAATATAGTGCTGATTTGATAATATCTGAACTCTATAGTAACAAGGGGGATAAATACAATATACTTATCCACGTGCTCATAACAACGAGAAATCCATCTTCAGGCGATGAAACACCGAAGCAGACGAGGAAGGAGAACGAGGATACGATAAGGGCTATTACTGTAAGTAACTAGGCCTAGTAGTTACTGTAGAAGGACCAACTACTGTAGTGATTCTTACTGGTTCCTTTACTCTTGTTGTCTGTCGAGTTTTGATTATTTGGACAAAAGCGAGGGCCTTGTAATGCGAGATCCGTTCCGCTACGATCTTTAGCAATGTATTGTGGCAAGAGAGTCGCGGGTTCCAAACAGTTGTTAGTCGAAATTCAACATTTCATTTCTGCATCACTGAAGTCGCTCTCTGTTATGATCGGTCTGCCACCACAAATTTCCTATTACAAGTCTTTTCCTTACGCAGATGCACGGCCCTTCGCATTTGGAACATTGGTGGACATTTCGCTTCTCTCTCTCTAATAGCTGCTACCATATACTTTATATATAGATCCATACCCTGCAGAACATGCGAATGCGAGCGCAATAACAGTGTTTTTTTGGATTGCATTTCCGTTTTGATCTCACAGATGACATCACAGGAAGACGTTGCCAACAACGGAAAACAATGCCTGCAATGAGAGAGATGGCTCAGACGAGCGTGAAATATCTTGTGTGTGCAGACCCATAAAAAGGGAAGGGATGAGTCAATTGAGGGGTTGATTCACAAAGAATGCAGGCATACAATGGTTTGCCCCGTTCTCCTTTTATGGTTGTGACTTCTCGGTCGGTTTGAGATAGGGGTGACAGTCTGGTTAGTCGATGCGGGGTGGACCAAGTTGGGTTTGGGGTCGACAATTTCTAAAAAAAATCAACTGAAAATGGATTAAATGTATAGCTTTCGCCACTAACGCGGGCTGGGTATGCCTTTTCGACGTACTGTTTGAATTACAGTGACAGTGCTGGCATAAAAATCTGAGCGGCATAAAGGCACGAGTATCTCCGTATTCTCTACAGTTTCACCTCTCGCCACCCTGTTGTGGATGTTTGTAGTAGATAATCCTCAATTGGCCAGCTATTCATCCATCGGGACTTATTCCCTCTTCTTCCTCCTTCCCTTTTGTCTTCCTGCCCTCTGCACCTTCATTTCCTTCCCCCTCACCTCGTGGGCACAGGCGCATCCCTGTTGCGAGGCCAATTTTTTACCTACGATGAAGAAGTTTGTTGCTGGTACCAAAGTTCTGACTTTGGGTGATATTGTTTTGTTTAGAATAATTAATCATTAGTACAGCGAAAGAACCCGTTACATCTATGCCACACAACTGGTATTATAATTTGACATGTCTGCTTGAATTTAATATTTTCGTAGCACTGAGAACTTATTTATTAATCCCAAAGATAATTCTTTCTAAACGAATGTGTTTTCCTTTAGGAATTCGTCTCTCGTGGTCAGCAGCAACTCATGGAACAGGAGAAGGAGCAGAAGGAGATTGTGGAGGAGGAGGAAGAGATGGTTAGTGGGGGGGGGGGGGGAAATGTTGGAGGGGGGGGGGGGGAAATTGTTTGGAAATAACCAAAAAAAAAGAAATA
>JACMIF010001037.1:13739-28009 GCA_014805445.1 Diplogasteroides magnus
TTCACCGTGGCTACATATATTGAATTTATAAGAGCTGTGAAACATATCCGAAAACCTAGTCAAACTGCCAACCTTAATTTATATGTCGTTGCAGTATTATCTCATTGTTTAATGGGATTTACACAAATCATTCAGGCTCCCGTTGCTGCACCGACCCCGGCCACTGCTGCACCAGCTGCATCCAATGACCCTGCAGCACTATACGCGGAGATTGAGAAGCAGGGACTTCTGGTCCGGGATCTCAAGGGCAAGGACGCCAAGTCGGTGGGTGGTTTCGTCTTTCTGTTTCTTGCTTTTTTGATGGTTCTCTCATAATCAGTCTTCAGTCTTAAAAGAGACATTATTACGGGATACTAAGCCAAAAATAACTGCGCTAACATCTCTGATCAAGTCTTTCTACTTTTTTGTAGAAGCTGACACGCAAAATTACGGCCTTGATTATTTTGTGGGCATTTTTTCACCTCTTGAAATGCCAGTTATTTGCAGCAAGAGACGAAGGACGCCATTGCGAAGTTGTTGCAATTGAAGAAGGAGTATAAGGAGAAGACCGGCAAGGATCACAAGCCTGGAGAGGTACGGGGTTTTGCTCCCATAGATATATGATCGAATTTTTATTATTTATATTTATTTCTTTTTAATTGGTGAATTCATGTTATTCCTGTTGTATTTGTTTACACACACTTTTTGTAAATAGTCCTCGCCGTCCCGTCATGTTTTGTACAACAACGCAATCGAAAGCATTTACAGGCTCCTGCACCCGTCCCGACCGCCGCAGCACCTACAGCAGGCGACAGCCCGGCTGGACTGTATGCAGAGATCGAGCAGCAGGGACTTATGGTCCGGGATCTCAAGGGCAAGGACGCCAAGTCGGTTAGTACCACTGTCGCAAGTTTTAAAAGTTTTTGACCGAATATAGATCTGGAATTGGCTTAGGTTTATTGTCGGATTTTGGGCAAACAAAATTCTGGCTGGATCACCCATTTTCCCAATAATCTGTCTTATATAACATGACGGATCACACCTATCAACTTTTTTGTACAGCGTGACACACAGAGCTACGGTGTTGATTAGTTTGCGGAGAACGTTCGAGGCATTTTTATCTCCAACTCTTGAAATTTTACTTATTTGCAGCAAGCGACGAAGGACGCCATTGCGAAGTTGTTGCAATTGAAGAAGGAGTACAAAGAGAAGACCGGCACGGAGTATAAACCCGGAGAGGTACCGGAATATAATCCTACCAAGATATGATTGATTTGGATGTCCCAATTCATTTGATGAAGATTTCACGGCGATTTTGTGTTATATTTGTGTTATTTGAATGTGAAACACCTGTTGAAAATGTTATCTTTTTTCCGATCTCATCTATTGTATAACAACACAAGTGAAATCATTTACAGGCTCCTACACCCGCCACGACCGTCGCAGCACCTGCAGCAGGCAACAGCTCGGTTGGACTGTATGCAGAGATCGAGCAGCAGGGACTTCTGGTCCGGGATCTCAAGGGCAAGGACGCCAAGTCGGTGGGTGGTCTCTCTATTTGGATGACATTCATGACGTTTAGTATTTACAAGTGTATCCCAGCTGTGTTTGAATTTGTTATTTAGCTCGTTATCTTTTTTGTCACAAAGGGAGTATTTTTGAGTGGAAGTACACGAATGAGTTATCTGCTTGGCCAGCTAATACGTTCTTAATAGAGTTTGTGAAACACAAATAGTCTTGACTTCTTACATGTGTCACTTGCAGCAAGCGACGAAGGATGCCATTGCGAAGTTGCTGCAATTGAAGAAGGAGTACAAGGAGAAGACGGGAAAGGAATACAAAGCCGGAGAGGTACGGATTGTCATAATATTTTGTACCCGTAGTGTTTGTGTTTCACCAATGTTATTTTGTCTCGAGAACTTGAATGCAATTTAATGTTTGTAACACTATGTAAGAATAGATCGATTAGTTCAACTCCCTATTTCAGGCTCCCACTGCAGCTCCTGCGGCCGCTGCTCCCGCTGCAGCCCCAGCTGATCCCGGTGCCGATCTCGCCGACCAGATCACGGCACAGGGCAATCTCGTAAGAGAGCAGAAGACGAAGGACGCCAAGTCGGTGAGTTGAGGAAACAAGACATTTTTATAAGCTCCTGGGGTTCTTCAAAAACTGATTGTTCATATTTGTGGAGTAAACACAATACAAAAAACATTATAATAGGGTGTCGCTTTCGGGTATAAAGTACATCATAGTTGTCTGATCACTCATTCCGACCGGTTGTCTGTGATGGCTGAGAGAGAATGAGTCGCAAATGCGTAGAGACAAAAAAGTTGCACTTTATACCCGAATGCGACACCCTACATTATAATTGTTCTTGTGCATTTTATTTGTCGAGTTAATGTAACAGCTCATTTGCATAAGCGTCTGGAATGCTTAAGCAACTGGTATTTAGTGTGTCAGTTTTAGTGTGAAAAATATTGCTAAGTTTAACCTGTTGAGTTGGTGAGACAGCACCTTTTTATAAGCGGGTTGTTTTCGTATGCCACTGATCTTCGTCATAGATGTTCCCTTTAGCATTGTAAAATAACATTATCTTTTGTAGTTGAATCAAGATTAAGGTTGTTTTGGAGCGAATCTGATATATAATGGCATTACTATTTGTTCGAATTTGCCGCATTGCAGCAAGAGACGAAGGATGCCATTGCGAAGTTGCTGCAATTGAAGAAGGAGTACAAGGACAAAACGGGCAAGGACTACCAGCCACCCACTCAGGTACTTGGACGGTTTACTTGTGGCATACTGTAGTCACTTTACTGAGCTCTGTAATTTTGCTCTCAATTTCTAGTACATCACTCCTCCTTTGATTACGGTATCTTTCCAGACTGGAGCCCCGGCGTCGCAGGGAGGAGACAAGAAGGGCAAGAAGGTATGAGAACAGAACGTGGGAATTGGTGATGGAATGGCCTCTCCTCTCTATCCTTTTTACTCTCCACTTATTGTCTATCTGACTGGGTGGAAGACAATAGTGCCATGAACATTTGCGCCATTATGATGTTGTTCATTTCACTATCATGGCGTAGGTGTCTTCCACTCATATAGCCACTCTCACATATTACTGTAAAGCACATTTCTGTACTATTTACGTTACACACATTGGGAAAACATAGTAGTATGTTTACTAGGCATTAGTGAAGGCAGAAACGATGACAAAGTGCATTCCTTCTCTCTGCGCCCTCATTCACTCGGTCGGCTCTAGTGCTTTGAAGATGCACCTTGTTATTCTTTCACCTTCACTTGTTCTAGTATTCAAAGTGTTTGTTGGCGCTTTATTGTTCGCTTTACGTTCGAATTTGTTGCGTTTTGTTGCCAAGGGGACAATAAACTATTTTCCTTAAATGCCAGTGGTTTCATTGCAGCTTGGGTACTATTTGGGTGGTGGTGAATGTCAATAACAATGTCTTCCAAATTTCCTATCTAATTCTATATCTTTCGCATGCAAAGGATTGCGGTAATTGTTACCTAGGGATTACGGTAGTTTTTTTCCTCACAGGATTGTGTTGTCATTCCTATTGGAGTACGGTATGTTTAGGAAGAGAAGAAGGCACAACAGCCAAAGAAGGAGCAACAGCCAGTGAAGAAGGATGATGGAGAGGGAAAGAAGACGAAGTTGGGAGTGGAGACGAGGAAGGAGGACAACTACTCGGAGTGGTACTCGCAGGTACGCTAGCTATTGATTGTGAAGAGTACTGTAAACATATGAGTAACTGTAATGTTTGTATTGCTAGAGCCACTACATGATACGATAGCACTACAATATTATGAACACCCGGGAAAAATTCGACTATAAATTCGGAACTTACAAGTTCCAGGGAGATATGTGCTTTGTCGCCTATATTAATGTGCCTGGCAATTTCAAAATCAATTTAGCGTACATTTACTGGTTTTGATATGATAAGATCAGAACAAAATCAATTAGTTTGGCATTTAACTGCTAAGTTAATAGTCATGTGAAGAGATTGTAAAAATTAATGGTTTTAATTATAGGTGATTACGAAGGCCGAGATGATTGAGTACTACGATGTCTCCGGCTGCTACGTCCTTCGTCCATGGTCGTACTCCATCTGGGAAGTGATCAAGAAGTGGTTCGACACCAGGATCAAGGTCAGTGTGTGCTAAGGTGGCCAGGTTGTGTACAAGAAGAGTTATGTTTCACTGTCATACTCAAAATGCCAACCCTAGTGTGTACCCATTAATAACTCCTCTTTGGCTGCCGTATCACAACACTGTTGTTAATTGAAGCATCGCAGATTGTCCCCCCCCCCTCATGGGGTAGTTGAACGGTCGACTTTTCACAATTGCAGACTACCGTACTCCAATATACACACTTTCAGCGTCTGGGCGTACGCAACTGTTACTTCCCGATGTTCGTGTCGCAGGCTGCACTGGAGAGGGAGAAGGCGCACATTGCTGATTTCGCCCCTGAGGTTGGTTGATGGTGTGCTTACAGTAACCCCGGACGACGTTTCCTAATCATTGGTGATGCACATGGAGATGCGTCTTGGTCGGTGGTGTGCCGGGCGAACGACAATGGCACATTTGCACCATAACGGTGAAATGGACACTTGAGACATAATAATATGGCTCAAATGTCCATTTCGCCATTATAGCGCAGTTGCCTATCACCCAGTCTACCTGCCAGTAACCTAGGACGACGTCTCGATTAGTAAGAGTAGTTACTGTGGCATTTATGCATTTCATATCACATTTTTACAACTCGAAGCTTGGGACATGATTTTTGAAGACGGTGACCAGTAGGTTCCATGTCGGGTGATGGTTACAAATTCCGTTGCACTTATTTCGCTCATTACGTGCGCGGATGAATTTTCATTAACATATTCATTTCATTCCCCCTTGCAGGTGGCTTGGGTGACTCGCGCAGGCAATTCGGAGATGGCCGAGCCCATCGCTATTCGACCCACGTCCGAGACCGTCATGTATCCCTCGTACAGGTACGGTAGGGGATACTGTAGTCTGGATCAATACACAGGATACTATTATTATGCATCCATTATAAAGTTACTGTAAGAGGGTGAACGTTCTAGCATTTACTGATACGGCAATTACCCCCCGTGAGTACGGTATTGATCGATAATCAGGGCGTTCGTTGCAGGAAGTGGGTGCAATCTCATCGCGATCTGCCCATCAAGCTGAATCAGTGGTGCAATGTCGTGGTAAATACGCTGATTGTTACTGATAACCAATATCCGATTCATTCCTTACAATTAGATGAAGATATCATTTATTAATGTGAAAACAATTTCGAAGTTAGCTTCAATAAAATTGCGTATTAGGATCTAAATTTAGGCCGTTTATATTTTCAAAATCAAATATGTGACTTTTTTCAGCGCTGGGAGTTCAAGCACCCGACGCCGTTCCTTCGCACGAGGGAGTTCCTATGGCAAGAAGGTGGGAGACACCGTTTAATTGTTTATATTTACCGAAGGAACACCTCCTGCATCGATCCTCTAAATTGCCCATTCTTTACATGACTTGAGTGAAACACGAAACGTCCTGGTTGAATTACGTTTTCAGTCTGCTTTATTCACTGGACGTCATTTATACCGTTTAATTTTTTATATTTGCCGTCGGACCGCCTCCTGCATCGATGCTCTAAGTTCTCCACTCTTTACATGACATGGGTGAAACATGAAACGTCCTGGTTGAATTACGTTTCAGCTTTATTCACTGGACGTATTTTTATTTCATTATAACCGCGTTCTGTATGGTAAAATGAATTCGTCTCTGGTTTTCGACATCTTAGACGCCTTGCTCGCTTTTCTTGACGGACCTGCGTGTCTCTGGCTACAAGGGGTGAATCAGGATTTTGGAGTTATTTTCTGGATTCGAAAAGGGAAATTGCTTAACATTGGTTAATGAAATTACCCACTCCTTATATGACAGAGTTTAAACACGGAATTTCCTGGTTGAATGGTCGGACCGGTAAAAACAATCCAACTTGGCGTGATAGGGGGTATGCTTTTCTCAATAACCATTGCGCTTTCCCAGTGGCGTTGAGGCTTCTGAAATATGCATTGCGATGGAGTGAAAGACAAGAGCCTAAAGGACATTTGCGCCAAAATGGTGAAATGGACACATGAGCCGTGAATTTATGGCGCATCTATCCACTGCACCATCATGGCGCAAGGGTTCTTCATACCGTACTTATCTTTCATCCATTGTGATGTTCCTCATATGATGAACACTGGAGTAATAATGATTAATTATTTTCCTAAATTGCAGGTCACACGGCGTACGCGACTGCCGAAGAGGCACAGAAGGAGGTCTTCCAGATTCTCGACCTCTACGCAGGCATCTACGAGGAACTCCTGGCCATACCCGTCGTCAAGGTACGGTAGGGGGATCTGGTTACGGTAGCCAATAGAAACGAGTGATAATGTCATCTTATGGTTTCGGTAGACAGTCACGATAGTGTAGATATCACAGTGATAACGAGAGTATGGTCAAAACATGGTGCTTTTGGGATACAGCCCCTGTATTCGCACCTGTGGTATCAGCACAATTTGATCAAGTGTGCGTTCGTTTGGCTAAAATTGTCATACTATCATATGAATGATGTCGTTGGACGCAAGTCATATTTTCCTGGTCTACTGTATGATGGTTATAAGGACCGTATCCTTTTGCAGGGCCGCAAGTCTGAGAAGGAGAAGTTCGCGGGCGGCGATTTCACCACGACTGTCGAAGCGTACGTGGCCGTCAATGGACGAGGAGTACAGGTACGGTGGAGATGGAGGGAATACGGTAGCTATCACGAAACGATTACTGTAACTGTGTAAAGGCAAATATTAACATCTTTATTAATAAGTTAACTTGGAAGAAAAATTGGATTCGTGAATTGATGGTTACTTGTATTTGCTTGGCGAAACATAACATCACCTGGTTTTTATAGGATGAGAAATGATAATATTCCTTTCAGGGCGGCACCTCCCACCATCTCGGCCAGAACTTCTCCAAGATGTTCGACATCTCGTTTGAGGGAGAGAAGGTGAGGGATACTGTAGGATTACGGTAGCTGTTTTTTTCCTCTCGAGACTAAGTTTACTCTATTCATAATTACAAAAAGCCCCAGTGCTACAGTATGATTTGGATGAAGCTAATGTTGCCTGATTCAGGGTCGCGAGTTTGCGTACCAGAACTCGTGGGGTCTCACCACGCGCACCATCGGCGCCATGGTCATGGTGCACGGAGATGACGCCGGACTGGTGCTGCCACCGAGGGTCGCCGCCATTCAGGTACATATAATACATTTACAATGTGATCCATGTGGAGATGTAGGCACCCTTAAACTTCGGGCTTTTCGGAACCATAACAATCCTGTTTACGCACCTGGGACGGGTCAACACTCTTTAATGTTCTTTTGCTGCCTAGTGTCAACGCATTGAAATAGCAGAATATGAAAGGGGTTGCATCGCACATGGGACGGGTTCTCACTAGAAATAGAGGCATTTGAATGTGTGGTTGTTTAGCAACTCGTCAAGGGATCGATTACGGTTGGTTAAATAGAGGGATTTTATGACTTGTCAGTGACGTGAATGTTGCGGGTGTCGGTTGTACAAGCTAGGCCAAAAATGTATCTCTCAATTTGTGGTACAGAGTGAACACTTTGTCGCACAGGTATTGATTTCATATCAGAGTAAGACATTTCTTTAATGGGCGCTGCGGGAATCTTGCTGGTGAGAATGGCCACATGCCCGAACCTTGGTGTTGCAGGAATTGCGTTTGTTTATCTCGCCGAAAGCATGGAGGGTGGATTACTTCTTCCGGGCATTCTCCCTTCTTTCTATTCTCAGTGTTGCCTAACAATTGCGGGTTTATGGGGCTTTCAGCGCCGAGTTGCTATATCATGTTCAATGCTTATTGTTAGGTCATCGCTCTGCCCGTCGGTATCACAGCCACGACCTCGGACGCCGACAGAGACAAGCTCACGCAGGTGAGGACTACGGTAGATTGGTGGTGTTAGGACTGCGACGAGTGCGCGTTTTCAATCCGCCGTTTATCACATGACTATTTGACGGATTCCGTCGTTTTTCGAATTGTATTATTTGTTCAGGCCGCGAAGGATGCCGTGTCTGATCTGCTCAATGTGGATGTGCGTGCGGAGGCTGATCTTCGGTGAGTATCAGGGTTTTCACAATCAAAATATTTCTCAAATGATGACGTTTTAGCAGAATTTTGCATTTTAGCCTGTAGTTGGCATCGAAAAACGAGTTGTGATCCAATTCAAAATGGGTCCAACAATAAAATAGCTTTGAATCGCTTCTATTGCAGTTTGTTGTCACAAACATGTTTTATTTTAAATCAAGCGCATAGTCTTGCAGACTCATTACCATTGTTTGTAATTCCATGAGTATAAGTGTGCGTTCAGTGACAACTACTCACCTGGATGGAAGTTCAACCACTGGGAGCTCAAGGGAGTGCCCATTCGCATGGAGGTATTCTTTCTTATTTCATGCAATTTAGAAAGATAATCAAGTGCGATCAATCACATTAACGGATCTAACAATACTTTACCATGCTTGTCGAACACGAAACTGACTGTATTATAATCCTACTCGGAATTATTAAAATCCGAATTCATGCCTTATTTCACAGTGGTGGTGCACAATACCGCCAGGCGGAACCTACGCTTTTATCGTTGCTACTCGTTCAGATCGGCCCGAAGGATCTGGCTGCGGGACAGGTGACGCTGGTGATTCGCTATGACGGAAGCAAGGTTAATTTTGAGAATTACTTGTATTAGTCCTGTCAGCTTTAGTTGTTATCAGGATCACAGAATCTCTCACGAAAAAATATATAAAAGTGAACTATGCTCCAACTTGAGGTGGCCGTGCCTCGATCCGAGCTCGCGACGAGAGTGCCCGCACTGTTGGAGGAGATCCACAAGAAGATGTTCGAGAAGTGAGGATTTCGTTGGGGTCCCCGACCGCGACGCGTGACTCTAAGCGTTGCGGCAATCGACATAGACAGGATACGGTAGCTAAGTCGATCCTGATTCAGGGTGAAGCAGCAGAGGGACGAGCACATGAAGCTGGTCAAGGAGTCGTTCGCCGACTTCAGAAAGCATCTGGTGAGTGAGGGAGGGGGATACGGTAGAAGTAAATGTATAGGAAGAGAATATGAGAAAGAGGTTTTTTGAACAATCACTACCTGTGATTTTGCTGTAGCAGTTATGCATTAAAGGCGAATCCGTACGAATATTGTTATTAGTGTTCCTCCCACTTGGTCTCATTTAGCAACAATTCCCGCCAGTTTGTTGTGACAGATCTTTGTGAAAATGAGATTTATCCCATGCAGTTGTTAGAGTTGTGGAAGGCTCACCACTTTACGGAATTAATAGGATACACTTCGCTGCACTGCAATTAGGAAATCGTAGAGTATGAATTTTTAATTCGAAAGTTTTCTCTTCAGGACGAGAAGTGCATCATTCTCGCACCGTTCTGTGGCCTCGGAGACTGCGAGGACGCCATCAAGAGGGACTCGGCAAGGTGGGAGAAGAGAGTTATTGGGCCATTTATGTTTGTCTATTAGTGAGAAACAGTTATTTATGATGATGTTTCAAAAACTTACTACGCATAATTGGCCTTGTGAAAATGGAGGAGGAGTTCCTACCACCGTAGTAATCACTGCTAAAGCTCGAGATATGAATGATGAGAGAGTGAATAGAAGAACGACCTGTTACTTCGAACTTGAACAGTGATTACTACGGTGGCAGGCGGTTTTGGCCGGTGTCATGTTATGAAAAGAAGTTCTCAAATCAGCAGGCAATGGGCCCACGATACCATGTGTATACACTATCGGACATGGGTCACCGGACAAGTACTTTTTCTCTGATAGCTGTAGGTTTTCGAAAAAATATGAAATTTTTCTTGGTAATACTTGACTACATGGCTGATATTTTCTGAATTAGACGACCCTGTATCTCGAGTGGCCGTTTCCCCATGTAAAAAGTGGGTATATTGGGTATGCAAAACATTGTCATTTTGCCAATAGTGGTCCAAATGATGCCAAATTTTTATATGTGGTCAATACCCCTGAGAAATTTCATATCAAAAGCTTCACTGGCGACTTCACAGCGAATTTTTATTTTGTGCAAAAATCGTCTATTTCCAGGCACAATTGTGGAGAAAGTCCTTGTAAACAGGCGATTTTTGCACGAATTAAAAATACTCTGTGAAGTCGCCAGTGAAGCTTTTGGTATGCAATTTCTCAGCGGTGTAGTGGGGCCCTTGATACTTCCACGGAACAAATTTGGTTAACTTTCTAGACAAGAGCTAGGTCTTGTGTACATGTGAAAAATGGTTCCCACAGTAAAATCAGATGAAGAGCTAGGCTCATGAAATTTTCAGGGAAGTTGCCCGACTACCAAAAAATAATTATCGGCTACTTAGACAGTCATTTTTCCTTTGTCCCTGTGCAGGGCAGTCGGCAAAATGTGGTCATTTTTGCCGATTTTTCCTGCAAAGGGGAAGCGAGATAAAATTCCAATCTAAGTTGTTTTGAAGAGTCCCTTGTGTGGACGACCACATATAAAAATTTGGCATCATTTGGACCACTATTGGCAAAATGACAATGTTTTGCATACCCAATATACCAACTTTTTACATGGGGAAGCGGCCACTCGAGATACAGGGTCGTCAAATTCAGAAAATATCAGCCATGTAGTCAAGTATTATCGAGAAAAATTTCAGATTTTTTCGAAAACCTACAGCTGAGATATCAGAGAAAAAGTACTTGTCCGGTGACCCATGTCCGATAGTGTATCTTAATGTTAATAGCAACATCTTTAATTGATGAGCAGCAAATAATCAGCCACCATAAACGTTGTTAATGTTCCAGCTTTGGAGAGTTCGCCGGTAGATTGAGTGAATGAAGAGAGTGGCTGAGATAAAGTACGACTTTTAATCTCGAGTCTTTACAGTGATTACTACGTTAGCTGGCGGTTTTTTGTAGCGTCAAATTATGAAAAGAAGTTATCAAAATCATTTAACAATCATCCCATGGGTCCGATTAGGAATGTTCATAAAACCTTCTTATTTCAAAGTCAATGGCAATTACAGTTAAACTAGTATATTTCTTGATTGAATTATGTATTTACTATTGCAGGGAGGACGTGGTTGACGTTGGTGCGGGCGCTGCCCTGATGGGAGCCAAGACGCTGTGCATACCACTCGAACAGGTGCGGGTTTCCACTTTTTACCTCTTTAGCTACGGTCTGCTTACTTTTGTGTCAACTGTTCCCGAACAGCAATAAAAATAGAGGAAAGGTCTACTATCAAACATTTACGCTGAGAAAGAGATGTTTAGGCAGTTCCTTGCATGGGTTATGAGGGCCGGTGCTCCGTAACATCAAACAACTATTTCACCTTTTTTTATGAACCCGTAGATTTCGTGCAACTATCAATTTTTATATATGTGAAAACTTTGGGACTTCAATGAGAACTTCAGTTCCGTCAAATATATCCCCAAATCCATGTCTAATCGCCTCTTTTCCAGCCCAAGGACGACCTTCCCTCGAAGTGCATCCATCCCGACTGCAGGGAGAAGCCCACGGCGTACGCCCTCTTCGGCAGGAGTTACTGAGGAGTGACGTCATCTGAAGCTATGACGTCATCAAGAGCAGTAACGTCATCCTGCGATCCCCATTCCCACAAACTCTGTCATCGTTTCCCTTTGTTAGCTATGCACGGACTTTCATAATTCCCTTTGTCATTATCTAGTCTTGGCAGTTTTGCTTTGTTTAGTAATTAAGTGTTCATGAATCATAACGATCATTTTCATGTCAGTAATTTTTGCATTTATAGATTACATTGTTGGTTGTTGGGTATCAGATAATTTTAAAAGTGGATATTTATATTTATTACGGAGAAATTATGATTTATTATGGTCTGTTGATTTTATTTGCGCAATAAACTTATTTTTTGTGCCTGTTTTGTAAGAGTAAGGCTCGGATACAGGTCAAGTGTGCCTACGATTTCGTTATCTCTTTGGGTTGTATGCTCTGACAGATCATTGTTTTGAACGGTGTAGTGATAGGCATGTTTATATATTGAGTTCGACTTTTAGAATGAAAATGAGTTTTTCTGTCTACGCATCCGGAAGACAGAAGAACTTATCAGTTAACGCGAGCAAACTCGGGATCAACCCTTTTGCACACAATCCATAACTCTGTAAATTTCCATTTTCATGATTCGCATCCAACAGGACAGTAGTTTCTGTCGTCGAAGCAAGCAACTTGAGTGTTGGTAGCGAATCATGAAAATGCAAAATTGAAATAGTTACGGTTTGTTATGCGCAAATGAGTTGATCCCGCAAACTCATTCCTCAAGTCGTAGTTGTAGGTGTTCGTTGGGTTGAACCAGTAGACGTCGTCTGAAGGAGACATCACCGTCGACAGACGCGTCCATCATCTTCACAGGGTACGTGAGTCCATTTTGAATTCGGATGCTTGCTGACCTAGCACAGTCTCTCATTCTTTTTACGTTTCGAAATGTCCCTGTAGGTCATACCTGAACTTGGCTGTGAGTAAAATTCGGTCTTGGGTCTCTTGGACCAGCTAGACCAAGACCGATTTATACTACCATCTTCCTCTGTTTTGCTCAGCCATTCTCAATCTCCCCCATTTCATATACTCTTACATGTTAGTTAGTTAAGTTCAGTTTTCACCCCCAGTCATTATCAATTCCCTCCTCTTCCTCAGTTTTGCTGGGTCAAGTTCAAGTGTGAACTTCAGGGGTGTATCGATCAGGCAGTATTTTTGTTTATTCGCTGAATCGTGCGCAGCGTTTTTAGAAGAAATCGATTTCAAAGTTAATGATGCAAACCCGCAGCTATTCTGCTACAGGGAAGATATTTCTTAAGAATTTAACTGATTTGGATGCTGAGGAAGCGGACGACGTAGACCTTTAATTTAAAAAAAAAACAATAGTATTCACTCATCTCCTCTAGCGTGTTGAATAGGTTTTGCAGGTATTGGAGCCTTTCTCCTAATGTAATTGTGGGTCACATTTTAAGGCTGATGCTGCCATTTAGCGCTTCACGATCATTGATTTAGGATCTTCTCTCCTTGACAGCCACAGCACTGTTTAATTGACTTGGCTTCCTAATGTTCGACCTTTGCAGCAATGCCCCGATGGCTGCCGCAGCAGCTGCTGCTTCTCCTCTGCCTTGCTGCAGCCTCGACACGGGCAGCCAATGGAGGATACTCGGCTGCAGGTACTTTTTCCATTTGGATATAACAGGCCTGGAGTATTGAAAATATATTAGCACGGAATACTAATACTTGAGTTTTAACCAAGATTCAGAGGTTCATTCTCATTTTGTTTTAGTTTTTTTTACCTTTTCCCGAATGAAAGAAACTAAAACCGAACAGCGAGTAACACAGATCGTATATATTCGAACTGTTACAAAGATTCACGGGTTTATTCTCATTATTCTGTCAACGAGCCATTCTAGCGCTTTTATGAAGCCATATCGAAAAACAAACAAACTGAGCATTGTAGTAGTACTTTTAAAAAGTGCATACTATGTGAAAATGTGGATAAACTGTTTGCTATGAGATCTAATTTTGAAAACATAACTTGTATGGTTAAGATGAGCTGAAGAACGACATCTACATCCGACTGCCGAGGGAGGACCACGGCGTCTGCTTTCGACTTCTCAACGGCACCCACGCATTCGGATGCCAGTGTGAGTTGAAGATTTCAGTAATAGCTGTGACAATGTGCCTTTTCAGTAGGTAAAGTGGTAAAGAAAAATGGAGTAGATGAATCATCGTGCTCTCCTCTACCAGAAAAAAATGTTTAAAAAAATAACTGTAGCGCGCGCACATATTCGGATGCCGGTGTGAGTGTTGGCGGTTGCGTTAATTTAAGTAACAATTGGGCTGACAATGGCCTTTTCAGTAGTTGGTAAAGTAAAAGGTGTAAATGAATCACCGTGGTCTCCCTGTTCCGGAAAAAAGTATTCGGGCTCTAAAATAATTAAAAATAAGCATGCACTCATTTTGGATGAGACATGTGCGCACGTCCTTGGGACTTACCAGTACAGTATTTCAAATCGCGGGGTTCCCTGGCTGAGGATGTTGCTAATCCTGCGACCTCGTCTTAAAGTTCCCCTGCACGGAAGGAAAACATTCAAATGCCCGCGCAAATCGAATGTTTTACCTCAAACTTGGGTGATTAAACCGGGTCCTATCTCCCCAGAGCATCGCACCGGA
>JACMIF010001038.1:0-28007 GCA_014805445.1 Diplogasteroides magnus
GAATTTTTGCACTTGCCCTTGGAGAAAATTCTTCCTTGCCTTGAGTAATATATTTTATTGTGGTAAATCTTGCACGTTCAAGTGAAAATATATAAAGTGAAACTAGTGCACTTAGTGGAGCTAAAGCATTAGTTTTTAAGTTATTTACTTACGTTGTTTAGCGCATGGTTGTTAAACAACGTAAGTAAATAACTTAAAACTAATGCTTTAGCTCCACTAAGTGCACTAGTTCCACTTTATATGTTTTCACTTGAACGTGCAAGATTTACCACAATAAAATATATTACTCAAGGCAAGCAAGAATTTTCTCCAAGGGCAAGTACAAAAATTCCAGGTTTTAGCAGTCAGGAAAAGGGGCGTTTCCTCGTTTCGAATAGTTCGGACCAATTTATTACCCTAATATACGCTCCTCATTGTAGATACTGGTGGGAGGAGATGCTGCGGGCGGTCAAGGTCATCCACGATAAGAGTGAGTGTTGGTTTTTGAAGAAACATGACGTTAACAATCATCTGATAGTTAACAGTCTCCTTGATAATGACAGCGTGAAACCTAAAGCAAACAATGGATTAGAAGTGCAAAGTACTTGATCTGACCCTTCTTGCGCCTGTGAGATGTATGCTTCACAATGTAATTAAATCAGTTCCTTTTCTTCTCAAAGTTATTCGAGCGTGGGATTTTTTCTATACCATTATAGTGAAACGGAGTGCAAAGTGTTGTTTAACAGCGCCCAGAATTCTGTTGAACCCGCCATATGTATGTTTCAATGCTGTGTTAAAGCGGCTCATATATTCCTACCGCGGTATTCTCGAGGAGGCTTCGGTAGAATAATCATTTTCAGACATCGTCCACTCTGATCTGAAGCCTGCCAATTTCCTTCTCGTTGGTGGCAATCTGAAGTTGATCGACTTTGGTATCGCCTCTTCTATTCCATCGAATAAGACCTCCGTTGTCAAGGTACGGGATTACGGTAGCCCTTTCATTGTGGTAGTACGGCTATTGATCAACGAGTACTGTGGTTTCATGCAAGTGGCCGTTATCGATTGAGAGTTCTCGTTAGACGGTAGTTCTCGTTGCAGGACACGCAGATGGGCACGCTCTCGTACATGTCGCCCGAGTCGCTGACTGGAGTGTGCGAAGGGGACGCGGATGATTCGGATGGTGAATTCTTCAAGGTGAGAATTCACATCGCACACGCGCCGGGAATATCAAAGCATCGGGCTTGAGATGTGGTCGCGGTTGACTGATCAATATTAGCAGGAGTAGTCATTTAATGGCGGATTCCAGTTGAACTAGCTCAATAATACCAAATTTTTATCATTGCATTTGTTCACGGTTTCAGTTGTTTGTAATGTTAGAAAATAGTATCAAAGTATGTATAACAGCTCTTGATCCTGGAAGTGGCAGATAATCTTTCCATAATTACTTCAAGTGCTCATTTTATAGCTGACGCACAAGTCCGATGTCTGGTCTCTCGGTTGCATCCTCTTCCTAATGGTGTACGGTAGGACGCCCTTCGAGCACTGCAGGACTCAGGTGAGTGGAGGGCGAGAAGTTTGATTTTATCGATTTCATGAAAAAGACAATTCTCCAGAATAATGAGAGAATGTTTTCAGTCATCGAAGATTCGTGCGATCTGTGACCCGAAGATGGAAATTTTGTTCGATGATGTGGGAGATGAGGCACTGGTTTCGGCCATCAAGGTGGGGGTATGAGATGGGTTGGGGAGGGTGAAAAATATGTCTAAATCTGCACACTCAAATTTTCTATGGCAATTCTAAAGTCTATCGTAGCCTGAACATTTGTGCTGTAAATCTTTGTGGCACAGAGTAATGTATTGATTAAAGCGTTGTCTGGTGCGAGATGTCAAGAAGAGAGCATCCGTCGATGAACTGCTCAAACATGCATATCTGGGTGAGCAGTTGTTGCATTTTCCACCTACGTATCCCATGGCCGTAAACAGTAGGATCAATGTTGCGCTCACATCATATTTATCCTGACTGTTTTACCACCACTAATGTAAACTGGAGTGAAAATATTCCCCCAAAAGCTAACAGCGTACTTTTGGCGAGAAATTGAAGTTCTTACTGCCTTGTTTGCATCTTCACTTGCCGTCATTACAGTATCCACTCCCTCCTCCTCTGAAGGACCCGTCTGCTCGTCTCCAATCTCGGACAATGACATCGCACAGTTCGCAGTCAAGGTGAGTGGAGGCTCCCGAGGGGAATATCGTTTGCAGTTTCACTAGACTCTAGACAGCCCATTACATAAAATATTTGAACTAATTATAAGCATTTAACAGCTCAGAGAAGTGATTCATGGGAGCAGGTGATTTTTGGTTGATGTACTTGTTTAAATTTAGGGGCTTTCCACTAAGGTTGGCAGTTTGACTAGGTTTTTGGATATGTTTCACAGCTCTTATAAATTCAATAAATGAAGCCACTGTGAAACATATCTGAAAACCTAGTCAAACTGCCAACCATACTTTCCACGCACCTTGATCGGTGTCACCCTTTCAACTTAATCTTATTGAAATCGACACAAATCATTTCATGTTAGTCCATAAGGTTTCGATTGTTTCAGCTGAAGTCCTTCACTCCTCGCACTGCCACCCGCAAACTGAAGGAGTTCATGAACACGGCGGCTACGAAGGGAACTTCATCTTCTGCCTCCTCCTCCTCTGTCCTCTCATTCGACTCTCCACCCTCTACCAAGTAAGAGCAGCTAAGGTTACGGTAGACTCTTACAGTACTCCAGTAATACTGTAGATTACCGTAATACACCGATGAGTGAAGATTAATATATTTTTCTCGTCTCCTATCTTGGTCTTGCTCTGACATTTTGTTTAGGTATCACGTGGAGTTGTTTACTTTGTATTGTAGTCTCATTTAGCGTGTGCCTATGGTTCCGGTCTCCGTATGTACAGTTTTTGTTGTATAGAGAAATTGCACGAAGGTAGAGAGCCTTCGGTCGCCACAATTTCTGTTAATCCTCCCAGTTTCATTCAATGGGTTGAGATGATGAAAATTACTCGTTAGAATCCACTGAGATCGTAGTTGTGTCAGAGTAATATCCTCATTTTTTGTTTAATTGATTGTACTAGTGTTGCGTTGTTGCTTGGGATAAGTGCGTTCGTCTTCTCCTATTCTCCTCGACCCGGTTGTCTATGGCGGAAAGAGGCCACTGCCTCGCGGAGAACGAAACACAATGAATACACTCCTCCCAATCAAAAACACAACACTGGATTGTACTGATTTGTTAGAAAGGAACCACTAGACAATATTACTCTTTTTAGCGTTATGTTGCTGTGCGTCTTCTTATTCCAACCTCACGGTCAGCCTCCATTGTCTTTAGTTATCATGATACGCATCTCATTATTCCACCTCCCATATCGTGTATTACCCACTGACTTCTTGGATAGTAATCAATCGATGATTACCAGTAATGATTGTAAGTTAAAACCTGTGAAGTAAAGGAATTGAATCAATATCTGTGTGTACAATTGGCTCAATCGTTACTAAATCGACTGATTCCGGTACTTATCTAAGGCTACGGTATATGCTGTCCTAACCGCGACGCGTCGGTCTTCGCGTTGCGGTCGATTCATAAAGTATGGCTATAAATACTTTCTAAAGATGACGGATGTGTCGGCAGACGACGTCGCGTTGGAAGAGGACAAGTCGACATCATCGGCAGATATTGTAAGTGAACTTATATTGTAGAAAACTGAGTAATCTTCATCGTAAGTAGAATATATGAATGTTGTGCTTTGTATGACAAAGACGATGAAGAGAAGGAATTGGATTAGTTTTTTTTATTCCGAACGTTTCGTGAAATACTTCACATCATCAGCGATTAGATTAATACCCTCAAACTTGGGATTTGAGGGTATTAATCCAATCGCTGATGATGTGAAGTATTTCACGAAACGTTCGGAATAAAAAAACTAATCCAATTCCTTCTCTTCATCGTCTTTGTCATACAAAGCACAACATTCATAGTGAACTTATATCAAATGTGTTTTCCCTTGAGTTACCACAAGCAGGATAAATATTATAGTTTATGTAGTCACGGTTGCATTAACCTTCCACGTTTGTTTTATCTTCACCACTGCGGTAGTTGCTATCCGTTTGGTTAGGTGGATGAGTAGGGAGGACGTTTGATGCATAGGTTTTTATCACCACCTGCTATCAGCTGTTCCTGCAAGCGTAATAAAAACGGTTTGCCTCGCCCCTGAAATGTGTGGAGAAGTCCTTCAATGGAAAGGCGCCCATCCCTGCTCTTGACCCTATCTGCTCTCTCCGCTTAATGAATGGACATAGGTCATATATCCATGAACGAAAATCATGTTATCATTCGAGGGTTATGGATGTGCTTTTATGGATAACTCGAGCACGAGCTCAGGGTTGTTCTTTCCAGAGGAGCCTAAATGAGCTTGTAAATTGGCTCAGTTCTTCCCCTTTCCCGTCGTTCGTTTCCATTGACAACGTAGAGTCTGAAAGGACATGAGGAGAGATCTCTTCTTTATCATCACTTCCCTTTTCCCCCTCTCTCCTATGGGATGGAAATGCGACGTGTACAAGTGACGTCATCGGTTCGAAACCACAGACGTGTCTTTCCCCCTTTTGAATGGATGTACACGATTCGGGCAGAAACCAAACAATCTCTCTCTCGCCCGTCACTTGTCCTCTTCATGTGGGTTTTTGCATTGGAAGAGAACATCTGCCATTGCGTTCTCTGTTCCTCTTTTTGTGACCGAACTCTATTCACTCCATCAGTTGCTCGAACTGCAATGGCCTAATATAAGTTGGACGGCCTACCAATTTCCCTGGTGAATATTCGCTGCGCTATATCATATATAGCCTATATGTATGAAGTGTCTGCATTGCAATTATTCCTGATCGTCGTCACATGCTGAATTCTTATTCAAGCATCAATTGTCGTGCTTATGAGAGGGAATACGTTATTATATCTTTCCTACTCATTTTTACTGATATAGCCCTACTACATAAATGAATATCGTATTTTCATTATCATTTCAGGTGACCCTCGACGACTCATTCGAGCAGCAGTCAGTTGTGATGGAGGAGACAGCCCCTGCTGCACCAGCTGCACCTGTCGCTGCCACCAAGTCCAAGTCCTCCATCTCCATCGACGACAAGGAGAAGAAGAGTGAGCAGTAGCTTTCTGCATTTTGTTGCGCACGAGAATACTGTAGCTCATAGTTACGCTGAACCGAACAAAGGTTTGCAACACTTTTCATCAGGGAATTCACTCCAGCAAAAAATTGAACCTATTGACTTGATGTGTTAACTGATAGTTATGATTTCGTAAAAATTCTACCGTATCCACTTGAGACGACGCTCCTCCACGCGGCAACGCCCTGTACGGTAGACTCGCTGCGCTGATGATGAGCAAGGATCCGGGAGCACTGGACGAGTTAAAGATGCTGGGCAAACAGGTGAGGGAAGGGGCTGTTACGCAGGGGGCAGTTAATAATTGCTTGGCTGTCCAGTAGAAGAATCCTTGAGCCCGTGATTTTATGTTTCTAGGACAATTTAATAGTGAGCGAGACCTCGCTATGCAATGGGTGAACATTCTCGATGTCAATTAATATTCAGTTAGCAATGATACGAGAATGCTTTACTAGTTTGCGCGGTGATTTCGTGTCACTGATGATGTATTTCTTGATATGGCAACAGTCGGTGCTGGTATAAACTAAGTAAAATTTGGATCACCACACTAACAATAAGGTGACAGGGATGGTTTGAATGTATGGGCAAAGATAACAACGCCTTGAATATTTGGGCCACAATAAGCTAATATGCAGGTGAACCTTAATTTGGTATCAAATTGATGTCAAATGAAGGTTGAACTCCACATAACAGTCTTCGATTGCAGATCGAAGCGTGCAAGGCCACTCCGGAGACTGAACTGTGGGACGAAGGAGACGATCTGGACACGGGAGGAGTACCCCGATTGGGAACAAAGAGGGCAGGAGTATCACTTGCACCGGGTACGGTAGAGGCAGACTGGGAGGATTACGGTAGTCATAATGAAGGGATACTGTAGTGAGCAGGTATGGTACTACAGTATGACAGAAGATCGTTGTAGGAGGCCGTATGATCTCCATGCCACTCGACAAGAAAAACAACAAGCCACAGGCACTGCGACCACAGGCTCCAATCAAGGTGATTTCGTGTAGGAGAGAAGTTTCATTAGGGGACGGAATTGATTGCGAAGATTGTATCTCTGTATTTCCCATATATTGGAAAATAATATTCAGTCAATTTGCAATAAAAGTACAGTAACGGGTTCATTGCAGGCCTCTGCCTCCAATTCGGATGACTCCAACGACGCGTCCAATTCCTCAGTGGACGTGCGAGCGAGGGCGTCAACGTCGAGCTTTGCGACCACGGGAGGGAATAGGGTGAGAGACTGATGAAAGACGAGTGCCATGGACATTTACGCAATAATGCTGAAATGGATAGATGCATCCATCATTTTCATCTTTCTAGCGTCCATTTCATCATTATGGCGCAAATGTCCACTGAGTTCTTGCCTGTCATCGATGAGATAGTACCTATAAGTCCGATAGACTCAATGTCACGAACGGATGCCGCATTAGAAGACTTGTTATTGTAAGCGGCCTACGTTCTTCAGGCTTCCGGGCTTGAGGAGCACACGAGTACGGCCTTGCACATTTGCGCAGTAATAATGAAATATGAAAATGCGTGGTCTGTTCAAGGTTAATTGTCTGTTTTTATGTTATGGCGCAAACGCTTCTTGAGACGTTGCTTGATTTCTCTGACACGATATTTTCGTCTAATTTACTTTCGCATAACTATTCGAATGACCCTATTTGGGTATGCATTTTCTTCCGACTTATAATTTCCACCCGTTGATTTCTTGTCGTTCAGTGTTTGTAAGAGCTACAGTATATTTTAATTCCAATTTTCTCAGATTTCGGTCTGGTTTTAAACCATTCCCATAATACTCATTTCAGTCATGCATTCGCTGTCACGAGTCCTCCTCCTCTCTCTCCAACCCTATCCTCACTTGTGAACAGTGCTCACTCTCCCTTCACGCAAAGTGTGCAAGGCCGAATGTGGATGACAAGGTGAGACTTTCATCTTCGACTACGAATTGATACGAGGAAAGGCAATCAGAGGTGTTTTATGCCATTCCTCTTCCCCTGAGCCGTTGCAATGGACTAGAATTAGGATAGGGAAAGTACACGTTTTCATTCGTCTATCTCACCTTGAGCCGTTGTCTCTCTGGTGTGATGGACAATAGCTCCGAGAGAATTCGACGAATGGAAAATGCACTTCTGCTTCATTTCCTTGCCCTAGTTAGTATCAATAGTCCGTCATTAGAGTGCGGTGGCTGTTTCAACATTCTCCGTTGATTAATTGCCGAACAGAAATTACAAATGCTATAGCAACTTTCGACTTCAATATTTTCTGTATCATTTATTCTCCAATCGTATATCAGTTCTCATATACAAGTCTAGTCACTGCTGCTTTGTAACCTCCATCCAATTCAGGACTTTACTCCTCCTCGCTACATGTACACATGCTTCACTTGTCGCGTAGCTAAGGTTTGCTGGATGTTTTTCGTATTTTTATTTATTTATTCAGATATAATAATTTTAAATAATGTAAGGATGATAATTGTGTGCCTTTAGCGACCTCGCTCCGAGAGTCCGAAGCCACGATCGACCATCGCAATTTCTGCATTGCCCGAGAAGAAGAAGAGGAAGGAGGTGAGGAGAGGGATGGGGAGATATTGATTTGTATGCAGACGGTTTCGGCTATCATCCATACAAAAGTCGATGCGTGTAATGGAGAAAAAGGGGTGTTTTTGGCTGCAGTTAACGCATTTTCGGAAATTCTGACCTTCCCGATCTCGTCGGACTAGTTGTAATGAATGTGATTGAGAGCGATTCATCTACTCTTGGCAAGGCTCCTCCCAATCTCGCTGCCACGTTCGAGGCATTCAAGAAGAAGAGTAAGTTCATTCGTTGCCAGTACTTATCAGGGGTTGTAAATCGGTAAATTTGCCTTCATTCTTCTCCGGAACGCGGATCTCTCACCCTTTGATAGACAAGCGCACTACAGATAAGAATGACGACGTATTTCTTGAATCAGAACCGTGCTTCTGGTCTCAAGTGAGAAAAGGACTTTTATTGAGTGGAAGGATGCTGCTCCATGGACAATTGGGCTATAATAGTTAAATACCGGACATACCAAGGATTTGAGTTCATATTTCACCGTTATGGCGCAGATGTCCACGATGTTTTTGTCTTTGGCCCGTTTTCATGATGAATTGATTGCAGAGGAGATGCAACAGCAGCAGAACAAGATGATGAAGAAGTGAGAGATGAAGAATGAGACGAGTACGCCAGATATTGTATTGTCGAGATATTGGACTGACACTGAGACGGGATTACTTGTTGTGCTTATTCACTAGAACTAGCTATTTATGCAGTAAAAGAGGCGGATTTTGGATAGTACATGAGTATTTAGTAATTACTGCACTCCGATCAATTAATGTGATAAACTATTCTATAGAAATGTTTCTGTCAGACGAAATTTGTATTTAAAACAGATATTTGTACTTGTACAAAGTCAGTCTAGTTGCTTCATCATCTTTCCAGAGTGGCATACAATTTCGCCTAATCAATCAAATGCTATAATCTGGTGTAGAGATTTACACGTACTTTTAATCATGATCGATGGCATCATACTTCCAAGCTGAAAGGGATCATAACACAGTGAATAACACCACGTCATTTCAGTGCGCACGAACTTTCTATTGAAGTCTTTGCAAGCCATAGTATAGCAATGCCGAAGTCTAAAGAAAGGCATCTGCCATTATGCTCCTCGCGTGGTGTTTCATGTGCCGAAAGCAGTATTTTCGGGCCTTTTTTGCTGATCGTAACTCTTGATTTGCACATATGAAATGCATAAAAGTCGGTCAGCGGATGGAGGAACGCAACGAATACTCGAGATAAGAACAGAAAAGGGATGGGCAAAAACAGCCCCACAGCTGCGCATTGGCCACTAGTGGACCACAGATGTTCCCCCATTTTTGGGGATGACCCTATAACACTAGAAACTGTGTGCGTGTGTAGGTCTTTGTGATCATTGCATGGTCGCTCCAACCACGTCATTCAGTGCGCACGTACTTTCGGACTCGCAATCAGTACGGTCGATCGATGATTCTTGATTCGTTCTACGTCCGTCGTATTGTAAATCCCCGGTGACTCGGGCACATCATAGCGCTTTACGCCATACTTCCTCACATCTGGAACATTCTCATGATGTAATGACATTGAACTCACAATCAGTTCATGATACCATCGGCCCTTCAACAAGGGTATTTCCCTTCAGTCAAAACTACATAAGGGACGCTCTGAGGTTTTTTCTGGCTGATTCATTGTGCGATTCCTTCGCTGACATTCTTCAATTCGCTCTCAAACGAAAAATATGGGAAAATGTTCAGCTGACGAATTTCGCCATTATTTCGAAACACGCCTTCCTTGCAAAATATCTATTCATAAAACTATTTTCGACGAACAAACTCACGTGCTCACTGACGAGGATACGGTAGAAATCGGTGTACGGTAAGTTCTCGGGATACGGTAATTCGTGGGCAGCGCGGTAACCTCGCGCCGGTCGTTGTGTATACACTTCACGAACACTACACACCGGGTGAGATTAGCGCGCAAACGACCCGCTACCGTAATCTACTTGGGGGCGGGGAGAGGAAGGGGAAGAGGAATTATGAAGATTGAGAAAGACTCGTTCGGAAATCGATCTCTAGAGAAAAAATAGACCAGATAAAGGTAGAATGGTTGGAAGCCGGACCATTTATCAAGCAGTGCTTGGAAAGGGGAAGGGGAGGGGAAGCAGAGGGACAGCACAATGATAAGCGACTCCCACTGGTGTTAACTTATCAGGCCGGGGGGAGGGGATGGAAGTTGGGAAGATTAGAGGGGGACCAAGTGATGTGTTGCGTACTTACCGGGGGAATTAGTGCGCGTATTAACACTCTTCGTCCCCCAACTACGGGGCCAGGCGTGATGACAAATAGTCCTTGTTGACTAGTATTCAGGTGGAAGGTGGATGACCCTCTGGAAGACTGTCAGGTGGAGCTCCTCACTGGAAGAGAGGAGGAGGTGGTGGCAGTAGTGGAGGTGTGAGAGGAGACATACGACTGAAGCATCGTGTGGTGGGAAGGGGGCGGGGACTGGTCGATGGTGGAAAGGCCGATCCCTATTCAGAGAGTGAAAACAGTCGAGAGATTCTGGCACTCAGACGGAATAGGGACAATGGGAATAGGAGAGATCGAGACAGACAATGATAGTGGGGGATGACTCAAATCACCGCTCTTCTCCCTTTCCCTTCTTCGGCCGACCATTCTCCACCTTTTCACCCACTTTTTGTCTATTCTAAAGGGTGAATTCAGCAGTCACACATGTGCCAATGAACACATGTTGTGTGCATGTAAGAGTCATCCAACGACTCGCTGACCAAAGTCAGACATATCTGAACTCTCTGATCCACCCAATACAAGTACACGTGAGCTCCCAGACTTCCAATTTTGGGAAGTGATACAAAAATTGTAGCCAAAATCACGAAACTTTGTAGCTGGCTGCCGAAAGTCGATCGCTAAATGAAATAGTTGTGTCCAGATCTCCGTAGTTTGAAGCCGATCAACTTCGAGAAAAAAGCCATTTCATGGTCCACGGACATTCGAAGAATAAAACTTCGTTTTCATGCCGGATGTTTGTGAAATTCTTTGGAGATGTAGATTTATCCGATCACAAATCATCACTGTCACGAGTCTGGTTTCCCTTCTCGTCCCATTCTTCAACTCACGAATTGTTTGCGTATGACTACTTTTTCGGGCACAATCGACCTCTTTGATCAATTGGGATGACAATGCATATGCAGCAAGAAGCGAGCTGCATGGGAAATGGTGCGCATCTGCGAACGCTCCCCGGTCTCCCGACTGGAATGTTGGCTGGCTTGGGATCTACCGTAACCCTAGAGGAGGGAGGATGACTGTGAACTCCCGACTGGAATGTTGCCTGTCTCGGTATCTACCGTAACCCTGGAAGAGGGGAGATGACTGTGAACGTATGAATCCTCAAAGGGCACACAAACATGGACATGCACACATGAGATGTGAATACGATGCTCGATCACCTCTCCCTTCCCTTTACCCCATCTAAAAGGGAGAAGAGGAGGGCAATACTTTGGGCAAACACTCTCATCACCTACAATGCGCCATGATCCCCCTCTAAGGGGTCCTTATGGGACTGCCCCCCCCCCTATCACTGAACTGGTCTCCATTCTTTCAAGAACAGAGAACTAACACCTTGAACCAAGTGCAAAATCATGATGATAACTGGGGTTTCTAAATCAGCAGTCAAATGTATTTCTCATTCTTCCAATCTCCGCGGAGGGGTTACCTCTACGTTCGATAGATAACTGCTCCGCGGACAATATAATAATAAAAGTATTTGATTATTGATTTGGAATCCTTAGTGATAACTGAATACTCGACTCGTTTTTCAGTGCTTTCTATCGATAGATTCATGGTCGAGACCGCTCCAGGACCAGTCAAACATCTCTTCCAATCAAGAAAGTGACTACAACCTCTCATCGTCTCAATCAGCCAAATCAGCTTGGAGACCTGCAGAGTAAACTCTGTGCAGTAGAACGTGAGGGATGTGGCATGAGCAATTGGTACGGAGGAATCGAAGCTGATTCACGAGCGAAAATAGACTGGGAAAAGAGACAGTCTATGGTTGACAGTTTGACTTCTTGAGGGGTTATGTTTCAAGGCTGCTATGTAAGTATTTGAAGATATACTCTCTGTGAAACATAACCCATCAAGTAGTCAAACTGTCAACCATCATGCAATCGCTTCCTCACTACATTCATTTGTCCAACCCTAAGTCCTCCCTTTGTGGACCTGGGGAGGATTCATCCGACAAACACTAAAACTGTATGTGTGCGTAGTGCATGGGGCAAATGCCATAAAGGAAGGCCGAGTGGGGGGATGTGTCAGAGGAGGGAGGAATGGAGGAAAGGATAGACAGGGATGGTGGGGTTATGCAGAGGTGAGGGCGACATTGAGCATCAAAGGTATGGTAGAACACGGACTATTCTCGAAAACGACATCCTAAATCAATTGAGACACGAAGAGACAGTAAGCGCGACGGGCAAAGGCTTGGAGGAAATTATTACTGTAGAATGTCGTTAATCGCAAACTGACGTGTCGAGCGGCTTGGGACAAAAGAGATGATGATAGGGCACAGTTTGCACATGATCTGTCATAGGACAATCGGTCGACTATTTGCCAGACTATCGTAGGGGACATATGTGTGATCGCGCATCCCTTGTCACAGTACAAATGCTCACATTGCACTCTGACCGATACTTCCTCGGATTCAGGGGGTTGAGGGATGGGAATTGGTAGGGTATCGTATGCGAGTTTTTTTCGTGCATTCGTCGTGTCTCTACTCTCCGCGGTGCGGTTGTCTACAAAATGCACACAATTGCACCTCAGATAGTAGATACATTACGAATGTACTAAAAGACTGGCAAACGACAGCTTAGGAATTGGCTGTACCAACCACCGATAGGACAATCGTTGACGAAGAAGTGATGATGATGATTTCACGACGATCGTATGACTAGAGAACGACTTCTGGGCTGTTTTTCGTCCCTGCGCACCGGTGAGTCATTCTCTCTCGCTCATCATAGACGACAGGTCCAATGAGAGCACAGACACAAGTCAGTCCAAAAATCGTTCCCTACGTATGACGTGACGTCATATGACAGTACCACTGTCGGAAATATGATGAGATCTCTGGGGGGAAAGGCTGTGCTTCGAGGCACCCGTGGCTGGTGTGCCCTATCAACCTCCCATTGTCTTACGGGGACTTCGCATAATATTATGCATTAGGTCGTCAGGGCAGTTAAATTATCATGTGATGTTCATCATCCGTCAACACCCAATCCCTCTAAGATGTCAATAATACACCCTTAATTAGATCAAGCAGGCTTACAATGCTTTGCAGATCCAAGATCATGCACAGTTCCTTTCAAAATGAACATCTACGCTCAAAAAAGTTACGGTAGCCGCAGGACTACGACATCGCACTCTCCATTCCTTGTTCATTGTTCCACCGATTACTGTAGTCATTTGTGGTCTGATCTCGCAAAGCTACCGCAGCAACGCGTCATCTCAATATCTTGTTGAGATGCGTGATTCCGAGACATTATCGCGATTTTCGTATTTTTCATTTCGCCATGGTGCATGGCTCTAAATGCGGCGCGCGCGCAGCAAAACACGTCGATGCTGTAACTACCGTAATCCCTCCTCCCATCATCTTCCCATCAGGGCACGTTGACCACAAACTATCACAAGAATACGTGATTATTGCATGCATTATTGCATGTGAGGAGGTTCTAGGGAATATCATTTCTTTTCACATATCCGCAGGTCAAAAATAACTTCTCTCGACGTCAAAAGCATTCACAGCACAAATTGAAAGCAGAGAAGGTGTCGCCTGTTGACTACCTTCATCTTCTTCCAACTTTCCGCTGACGTCAGCGTCGAGGACGAGAGAACAACGAAGGCAAAAACGACAGACGAAGATGAGAGATGATGGGAGATATAGATATCCCCTTCATACAAAGACGACAACGAATGAGATAAAGAGCGGGATCAACCCATTTGCGCATAGACAAATGCGCACCCGAACGGATCGGTGGCATTTCAGAATTCTCGTTTTAGAATTACGACATCATCTGTGACACCTTGTCTTCGCTCTATCCAAATGAGAGCTCCAAGATGTTACCGTGCCTACAGGATAACTGTGCCTGAGGCATATCTCAGACCATGAACCTTGTCGGTGACAACCGACACACATGGCTAAAATTGGATGCATTGAACACGATCCACCGAGGGCCCAACAGAGTCCTAGAGGGAAAGTCTGTACTCGTTGGCTCTTCGCAGACCATTTGGTCCGCGTACGGTAAGATGCATTCCCTGTCAGAGCGTGGCGGAATATCTGGGACTTGCGAAAGTGAAGAGGAGACCATGTGATCTGCAAGCAGATTGGTGCATGACAACTGCGCCATGAGCATTTGCGCTGCAACGGTGAAATGGACTGTTGCGCCGTGATAATGAAGACAATGATAGCACATCCATTCACTTCCCCATTATGGCGCAAGCGTCCATGGCGCAGCTGTCTTCCGCCCCAGCAGATTGGCAAATACATTCTAATGAAAGAATCGTCATCATGATGAACTTTGCAAGAAGATCTGACACAACCCAACTTGTGAGTATAGAAAGCGAGCATCCAAACAAAAGACAAAACAAAAAAGTACATCCTCTTGTCATCTCTCCAGGGATGCGAATAACAATATTAATCCAAAATAAGACGAACACAACGAGAGATAATGATGATGACGTATCTAGTCGACTAACTAAGCTAGAAATAGGAAAGATTTAGAAAAATTTTCCCCTCGTCTTGCGGAGACATAGAAGTATGCTGTATCATTCGGGAATACACGTACATAGTAGTCGCCTGTTCACTATGGAATACATTTGCCGAAATTGTAACCTCCTCCATCTCATTTGAGCGGTTCTCACCTCGATAGAGAACCGCTCGGTGGAGATTAGGGAGGTTCGGATTTCCTAAAATGCGTTCCCTACTGTTTACCTATTCCGAACGGGGTAGGTTCTGCTGCTGCGCGGAATCTTTTAGGCTACTGTAGTCCGGCTACAGTGACCCTACTACCTCTACCTCAATCCGACAGTATACAACAGTAGCCTACAGTATACCAAAGTAACTTACAATATAGAAGTTTGCCGAAACGTTGTCTATGAAGAGAGACAGAAAATAAGTCACTAATGCGCAGAGAGAGAAACCCGGGTGACTACTGTAGGTTACGGTAGCCTCGGACACAGAAATCAGGTCATGGTTGAATTTCTAGAGTGCGATAAAGAGTCCGGTTCCAGAATGTGAGAGTGTACAACTCTAATGCGAAAGGAGTGGCTAGATGAGGAAATTGTCGGCCAACGCATGTTCTTCTATGCTTTCCATTATGAGCTGCCGTTAATTCGCTGATCAACTTAGGCTGAGAGTTGGCCGAACCATTTCCCATTCCAGCCCCTCTATGCAAACGTATTCCTAAGATCAAGATCACAAAAACCGTTCCAGGGTGAATTTCGTTTGTAATAGTAATCCTTTTAGGCAAATATCGTAGTTCCCTAACGCCCCCCCTTTCCTTGAAAATAGCCAGGCAATCAAGCGACCCCGAGTGTCAGTTCACAATTTGAGTAAACAAACAATACTTTATCGTGCTTTTAAAATACCATTCATAACTTCCCCGGCTCATACAAACAATGAATCCTTGCCAGAAACAATGATAGCACAAGAGCGCGTGGAATGCGGCATCATAAATAAATATCATTTGGGTTATTCGTGGGATGGTACAAAAGCTCACAAATTGTGATCATCATGGAAAATGAAACGAACATCGGATATTCAACGGACAACAAGGAGCACGACGACGTTCAAAGGGGCGGAAAAAACTAATTAAAACAATTGGGCAAGGCCGAGATCAAATAGAGAAGGGAGGGGTGCCTCGTATGTGATAAAGATATAAAAACGGTTCAGTACTTAGTCGACCTCCTCCATTCTGGATGCATCTTCTTCAGCTCCCTCGACCTTAGCGGCCTCAGGTGCACATCCGGATCCAGATGGAAGGTTCTCCTCCTCTTCATCGTCTCCGATGTCCAAACCAAGCTTGATCATTCTGTAGATGCGAGATCCGTGCTGTGCGGGGTCCTCCAGCATGAATCCAGAGGCCAGGAGAGCAGTCTCGAAGAGGAGCACAACCAAGTCCTTGACGGTCTTGTCGTTCTTGTCGGCCTCGACACGATCAGCAAGGGTCCTGAACGGAATGTGTGATTGCTGTATCAGTCGAGTTGCCAAATTCAGTGGTGGGTCAAAATTGAACCGTCGTTTTGGAACTGGGGATGTTTTGGACGTTTTGGAACTGGGGATGTTTTGGACGTTTTAGAACCGGGACGTTTTCAAACACTGCATTTCAGACAATGAAACTCACTTGATGATGGCGTGGTCGGGGTTGATCTCGAGGTGCTTCTTGGCTGCCATGTATCCCATGGTGGAGGAGTCACGAAGGGCTTGGGCCTTCATGATGCGCTCCATGTTGGCGGACCATCCGTACTCGGAGGTGACAATGCAGCAAGGAGAGCTGACCAGACGCTCAGAGACGACAACCTGCAAGTAACCAGGTAAGCTTTTGTTGATTACAACTACATCAAAAACAGTTGAAAAACACAGTACGTACCTTCTCAACCTTCTTCTCGAGGATGTCCTTGATGGCCTTGCAGAGGTTCTCGAACTTGACCTTGTCCTCCTCGTGCTTCTTCTTCTGCTCATCAGAAGTGGGCAGCTCCAGACCCTCCTTGGTGACCGAGACGAGCTTCTTGCCGTCATACTCCTTCAGCTGCTGCACGCAGTACTCGTCAATGGGGTCGGTCATGTAGAGGACCTGCAAGACATTTTATATGAATAGAGTATTACGATAACGAAAAAGAAAAAAAATAATCTTACCTCGAATCCACCCTTGCGAACACGCTCGACGAAGGCCGAGTTGGCGACGGCGTCTTTGTTCTCTCCAGTGATGTAGTAGATCTGGGTCTGGCTCTCCTTCATGCGAGACACGTAGTCCTGCAAACGGCATACATGCTTAAAGAAAATAATTAACCTTGAATTCAGACCTTGAGGGAGGTGACATCCTCTCCGCAAGTGGAAGAAGAGTAACGAAGGTACTCGGCGAGCTTCTTTCTGTTGGTCGAGTCCTCGTGGATACCGAGCTTCAGGTTCTTTCCGAACTGCTCGTAGAACTTCTTGAAGTTGTCCTTATCCTCAGCAATCTCATCGAAGAGCTCGACGCACTTCTTCACGAGGTTCTTGCGGATAACCTGAACAAACAAGATTAAACCAATCTCACAAGAATGCACTATACCTTGAGGATCTTGCTCTGCTGGAGCATCTCACGAGAGATGTTGAGGGGCAGGTCTTCAGAGTCGACGACTCCTCTGACGAAGTTGAGGTACTCGGGCATAAGCTCGTCGCAGTTCTCCATGATGAAGACACGGCGCACGTACAGCTGAACAGAATGGCCGTTTTCAAGTCAATCGACTGCAAAGCTTTACCTTGATGGAGTTCTTCTGCTTCTTGTTCTCGAACAGGTCGAAAGGAGCGCGCTGGGGAACGAAGAGCATGGCACGGAACTCAAGCTGTCCCTCCACAGAGAAGTGCTTGACTGCCAGATGGTCCTCCCAATCGTTCGACAGGGACTTGTAGAACTCGGCGTACTCCTCATTGGAGATATCGTCGGGATTTCTGGTCCAGATGGGCTTGGTCTTGTTCAGCTCCTCATCCTCAGTGTACTTCTCCTTGATCTTCTTGGTCTTCTTCTTCTTTTCCTTCTCCTTGTCAGCATCCTCATCCTCTCCTACGTTCTCAACCTCTCCCTCCTTCTTCTCCGCATCTTCCTTCTTCTCCTCCTCGTCCTCGTCGTCAGAGACCTGCAATTGCTTGATTCACCCTTTCCACGTTTTCGACCCCAGAATCAATAACCGTTAGTGACAGGGAAAGAGTCGAAATAACAAACGACACTCGCTTGTAAATTTCCGATAATGCATATACGCACCTCCTTTTCACGCTCCTTCTCCACTAGAAGCTTGATGGGGTACCCAATAAATTGGGAATGCTTCTTGACGATCTCCTTGATCTTCTTCTCCTCCAGGTACTCGGCCTGGTCCTCCTTGATATGCAGGGTCATCTTTGTTCCCCTGGTCAATTCGGGGTCCGAGACGGTGCTGAAAAACCATGCACGTTACAATTTCGTTTTCCTAGCATTGCTGAATTTAAATCAAGTACGTTCAATCTGTTCGCACTAATCAGCAGGCGAGATACAGTGAACTTTGGTCGTCTAGATCGCTCTCTCTCTCTCCCTCTTCGTTGCACTCTTCGGGCACTTTCTGCACTCCCACTCTGCCAAGTGCATTAAGTGGTCACTCTCTCGGTGATCACGCGATCTTTCATTTGAGGATCTGAATCCATGACAACCGCCGCACCTGCACGCAATTGAACCCCTAATGCGGTAGATGGGTATTTACAGGATTCCGAGCGAACGAGGTAGAGGAGGCTTACCGAACAATGAAGGATCCACCGGCGCAGCTCTCCCACTCGTGGCAGTCGTCATCGTTGTGCTTGGAGCGCACAACGACCTTGTCGGCGACCAGGAAGGCAGAGTAAAAGCCGACACCGAACTGACCGATCATGGAAATGTCGGCTCCAGCCTGCAAATTTCATTATTAAAACGCGTTCACGTTTCATTGTTGTTCTCGATGGTTCCCAAAGCTAAAGATCTCCAAAACCGCAATAATATACCTGGAGTGCCTCCATGAAGGCCTTTGTTCCGGACTTGGCAATGGTACCCAAGTTGTTGACGAGGTCAGCCTTGGTCATGCCGATTCCGGAGTCCATGATGGTGATGGTCTGAAAGGCAACCATGAATCATCCGTGAATTCAGCTTTCCTTCCGCTCCAGAAACCGAATCACCAACCTTCTCGGCCTTGTTAGGCGTGATCTTGATGTAGAGCTCCTTGCCAGAGTCCAGCTCGGAGGGCTCAGTAAGAGCCTGGTATCTGATCTTGTCGAGGGCATCAGAAGAGTTGGAGATCAGCTCTCTCAGGAAGATTTCCTGTAATGACGTTTTAGGAAGAGCACAATCGAAGGCGAGATACTGCACTATCGAAAGGAAATTAGTATTCACCAACCTTGTTACTGTAGAAAGTGTTGATGATGAGGCTCATCAACTGGGCGATCTCAGCCTGGAACGCGAACGTCTCGTCCGACATGATTGTTGTTTACCTGAAGAAGAACAAATAATTGAGGCTGGCCTACGCAAGAAAAGGATGAAAATATCATAAATTTTTTGGATGTGAACACTGTCACAAGAAGATCAATGCCAGGATTAGCAAAGACCTACTTTGGGCAACGTTCACGGAACAAAACACGCCCAACGTCTGGGAAAGCGATACAGAATGAGCGAACTGGCCGAAGAAATATTTTCCCGGTTCGAAAATTCTAGAATGGGCGGAGCCAAGGACGCTGATTGGTCGCCGCAGCGGAATGGGGCGGAGTTTGGAATATTCTCGAACAGGGACCAGATCTTGGCATTTTGCCAAAATTTCGAAGCGATAGCGAAAGTTCGCGCGACTTTGACTTTCGTTTACGGGTGTTTGGGGTTTCAATCGCTTTTCTTACTCAGTGGCTTGATTTCAATGCGTTCTAATTTCATTATCACAACATTAACGATGTTTAGTGTACTATCTGGTAAAAAATGACTGCCAAATCTTACGAAAATAGTTCAAATTTTATGACTTGCTTCATTTTCAGACTATAAACGATGTCTAGGGCCGATGAGGGACGTCTCATTCACTTGGCTAAGCGTCGTGAGCGCGAGAAAGAAGACATCGAAAGACAAAAGAAGCGGTTGGAGGAGGATCTTGAGAGAACAAGTCAGTACTTACTTGAAGAGTAGAGAGCAAAATCGAAGCGGTGTTTGATGAGCGTAGAATGAAATAATTCTCTGAAAAAGACTATTTATACCCCTTGCTGTCCCTCGGGTTACGCCCAGCGATATTTCCCGAATTTTCTTTCCTGAAATCGTGGCTCATGGCATTATGCAATTCCTCTCTGCTATTGTTCTAGAATGGTGAATTCCTCATAGCGTTACCCAGCAATTGGATTTTGGCACCCCCTTCCCGTTTTTTCGTTGGATGATGGTTAACTGTAGAAACAAGAAACATACTTCAACCATGGTACTAGATTGGAAATACCATCACTTTTCGAACAGATAAACTGCTATAACATAAACAAGTGATCACGGTCATAAAATGGCAATATTTTTCCAGGAAACAATCAGATCGAGTCCAAGTTCACTGCCAATTACGATGCTATCGAGGAAACTCTCAAGGTTTTGTGTTGAAAAGGTTGTGAATCATCAGAAATTCTTGCAGACACGGACAGTGGGTCTGGTCACCTTGGATGAGATGAAGCAGAAACAGAAGAATGCTGTATCAGAACGGTACATTCATTGTTCATAGTGATCATTCATTTATCGCTGTTGTGATTACATACATACATGGGCAAGATAGTTATCGAAATCACGATAACTATCTTGCCCATGTATGTATGTAATCACAACAGATCAAATTTTTGCGATATGCACTGTGTAATTCCATCATTTTTGAATGGGACTCACACTGCAAAAAATTTTACCTACGGAGTCTGCCCATGTTGATTGTGTAAATGTCGTTCTTTCAGTCAGAAGGAAGTGGCTCATGCTGTAGGCGAAGGCAAGAAGATTGGAAAGAAGGACGGTTCCTATGCCTCTTCAAGCGAAGCTGCTGCTGTCAGTTTTCATACATTTGACTACTTGTCGTTTTCTCAATCTTAAAATTCAAATATGCGATTTCAGAAGCGACCGATGTCTTTTGCTTTCGAAGACGAAGATGAAGAGGATGGAGAATCAATCGTCATTCCCAAAAAGGTATCTATTTTCCCCATGATTCGTGTTTTTCGTTTTGATATTTAATTTTTGTACCAGGGCAGGGCTTATAGTTAGTGTTCATAAATGGACGGTAAAGTGAATTTCTCATTGGTCTAATTTCCGAGGAACTGTTGTCTCTACGCGCGATTTATAATAGCTCCGAGTTTATTAGACGAATGAAAAATGTACTTTACAAGCGATTTAGAAGCCCTAGTAGGGTGTATGAAACAGATGCGGTGGCACATTTGGTTAAATTGTTTGTCGTTTGAGCGTCTCGGAATGGATCCTTCCGTCGACACGAGTTTCCTGCCCGATAAGGACAGAGAAGAGGATTTGGCGAGGTTCCTTTATCATAACGTTTTATTATCACTTTATCTGAAATAGCCTTGTTTTCATACCAGCTAAATAATTGGGAAGTAAACATGATCACAGCCGGTCAGAATGGAAGTGAGACGATCATTTCATCAGTGCATGCAATGTTCGTTTTTGACTGTGCGCTCTCGCGAGCAATAAAAAATAATAAATACGCGATAATGCTTTGACACTGTTCCAAAGGCCAAAAAGCAACGACTCACGCTTTTGGTTTTTAAAAATCCGTTCTGTGATTATAATAACGGTTAACCCTGCATAAGTAGTCGAAGTGTTGATTTTTACCCCACACCATGTATCACCAAATCGTAGCTCTGTGTATTGTTCACAACACCTAGGTACCAGAATTGTCAATTTTGAGACGTGATGAGAGAAAATTAAAAATAATTGCGAAAATCATCGTTTTCTCGAAAAAAATTCAAAAGGGTCAAAATTCTGGTACCTAGGTGTGCACAATACAGAGAGCTACGATTTGGTGATACATGGTGTGGGGTAAAACTCAAGACTTCGACTACTTATACAGGGTTAACCGTTATTACCATCACAGCACGGATATTTAAAAACCAAAAGCGTGAGTCGTTGCTTTTTGGCCTTTGGAACAGTATCAAAGCATTCATTGTTTGAATTTTTTTGTTATGTATACTTTTATTCGATTTTCTTTTTTATCGCTCGCGAGAGCGCTCGATTTGCCTAGAGTGCACAGTCAAAAACGCACATTGCATGCACTGATGAAATGATCGTCTCACTTCCATTCTGACCGGCTGTGCATGATGTTCTTTTATTCAACTTTAAAACATTCTATAGTGTTATGGAACGTTCTGGCAGTTCTGGAAAATACATAAATACTCAGACATAATCACAGATGAGCATAAGCTTTTTTCATAAGTGAGAATTCTTGTTCTTTATCATGCAAAAACCTTTTCAGAAAGAAGGAACAGTTGGCTAGAGAGTGGCACACACAGCAAGAACGGGAGAAGAACGAGGAGATTACGGTAAGTTCTCTCAGCTACTGTAGCTCTATCCGCTCATTAGTATGGTACTCAAGTCTGATTGCGAACAGATTCTTAGTACTTACTATTGAAATACTTTCACCAGACACAGTTTTTGGTAACCCACCCAAGTGCGACACATGCCAAATCTGATTGTTTAGGTAGCATACGCATACTGGGACGGGTCTAGTCATCGCAAGAATATGCGAGTGAAGAAAGGACTCACCATTGCACAGTTCCTTTCAAAAGCCATCGAGGTACTCGTATTTTCGGTTTCCCGTCGGATTCTTGATTCAAAGTTGTTACTTCTTCCTTATGCATTTAATAAATGCCATTTATGCAGCATAATTTTTGTTTTCGTAGCAAAACAAAGCTGATTTAGATATATCATGAGGGCAAATTAATATACCATAATAGCTGACTACCTCCAAAACCACGAAGTGTGCTATTGCAGGCTTTGAGGAAGGAATTCAGTGAGCTGAAGACAATCACTCCTGAAGCACTCATGTTCGTCAAGGAGGATCTCATCATTCCACATTTCTACACGTGAGTCAGCTTTACACAGTTTGCGTTATAGCAAGGTTTGTGTGAAATGGACAGCGATTAGTTAGTTTTTGACGGTGTCTTGGGGATGTAAAAGTTTTGAAGAATCCTTCAAATTTGTTTATCTGTGTGCTCACATTCGAGAAGGTACTTTAATTTCAGCAGCGTCTGTCCAAAGACTGCTGAACTTAACAAATCCCATTTCTGCACTGACTGAAACATAATGAAATGATGAAAATGAATGGATTCTTTTCAGATTCCAAGACTTCATTGTATCCAAGAAGATGGGCAAGACGGGCCCACTGCACGTCTTCGATGCTGTGGCTGAGATCAGAATAAAGCAGGATGCGGCCTTGGATTCAGGAGAAAGTCACCCCTCTAAGGTTGGCGCACATCTCCTATTTAATGTTTTTGGCGGGAAGTTTCAAATCTGAATTTAGCTGACGTTCACACGTTTCTCAAGTACAAATTTATTGATAATCTTGGAACTCACAGTTTGAGATGATAGTGATAAACGTTTCTTTGGGAAGACACCATTTGCGCACAATCCGTAACTCTGTCAGTTTTCAATTTTCACGATTCGCCACCAACAAGAATGTTGTTTGTCTCGTCGAGTCAAGCAACTTTACTGTTGGTAGCGAATCACGAAAATGAAAGCTGAGTTATCGCCAGTTGTGCGCAAGTGTCGTCATCCCGTTTACAATTAGATGTTTAAAAATGTTTACCGTGATATTTCAGGTTGTTCTTCGAAGTTGGTTCGAGAGGAACAAGCACATCTATCCAGCATCCAGATGGGAAGCATTCATACCCAATAAGGAGTATAAAAGGACACTCGATGATGACCTCTCAAACATTTAAACGTGATGTTTTGTAAATTTTTCATGCATGAAATTTCATTTTGTATAATTCGTCCTCTCATCTGTAGAAGTTCTCGTAAGAACGGGTGTGTATGTGATTTTTTTGTAACAATTTTTTTTCAAAAGTTTCAAACTTTATCATAAATTTATTTTGGCCTATTCTGCTCCGTGTCTCTTCCCACATTCCCCACGACTACCGCTTCTACTAATCAGTCGATGGTGAAAGGATTGTTTGTCGAATAGGGAGAATCTATTATTATGCAAAACGAAATTGAGAAAATTGTAAGCCTGCTCTATTATGTAGTAGCGGGATGACTACGATATTGTCATGCATGGCACATGATGGGGACAAAGAAGCCAACGAAGCGACGGATGTCTGATCCTATTCGTTGATGAAAGTCATAAGTTTGGCATGTTCATCTGCACTCGTTTCACTAGAGACCCTCTAACTGCTATGAATCTGCAATGGAAGTGAATTCATTTTCTCTTCTTCTTCTTGTCTTCGTTGATAGACAACACTGTTGGTTCAGATCAATTCCTGTGTCTTTATGGGTGAATGATCGTTAGAGACACAACTATTCTCCTTCTCTAATCCTCGTGCTAGAGGTTCGGGTGAAAGACAGGATCGCCATTGACACTTGCGCTGTAGTGGTCAAATGGACAGAAGCGCCCATTTGCTCTCAATGGCTCAATTGCCCATTGCTCTCTTGTTTTTCACCCGGTGGTTCACTCGTTAGAGATGGCGGAAGATGGAAAGAGAAACGACATCTCTACATGAAAGAAGTCGCGGATTACACAGAGCACCAGGCGTTATTCAGAAATACGCAAATATGTTTCACGAGTTGGGGGTAAATAGAAGATTTGAACCGTGACGTAATACTGGTGGAATTGGTGGAGGTTTATTTTTACACTGAAATTAATCGACTTTATCCCTTCTGGTTGTTTGGTAGGAGACTCGTTGACCTTCGCAAACATTCTAATGGCAGTGAGAATGGAATCACTCGAAGTGAATGTTCTTTCAACCAAAGAAGTGTTGTACGAAGGATTCGCTGACCTATGGACACATAAGGAAAAGGTGGACTAGACTTGCATCAAATACTCGCGAAATTCGTTATTCGCAGTATATTTTATTCTTTACATTGTTGCTTTGATGGAAACGCATGGAAAATGCGTAAAATATTATAAGTTCGTAAGCATACACAGTGCATTTCTAAAATGGGCGTTCCTAAGATTGTTTCTTCAATTCAAGAGAAGAAAAAAACATTCAGTTCGTCGCACTTCCCAAGCTACAGGGGTATCTGAGAACACGTCCAAACGTTCCTTGTTAACACATTCACATTTATTTGGTTGCTTGACGGCGTTTCCTCAAATGTTTGTCAGTGATAGAGGATACACTCTAAACGCCGATCTTTGTTCATCAGACACAGTTAATCTGAGAACCGCAATTCACAGATATCACATGTTATACAACTGTTGCTGCAACCTCACAATTGTTGCTTCTGTCAGCTGCAAATTTTTACCTGGCTAAATAGACCTTGCTCGCCACGATGATATACTCCTTTCCCACATTTTATGTCGGTCAAAGATACGTCCTGAGGGCATGATCAGCGAAGTCATACTTTATAGACTAAATATTCGACGCCATCAATACTACCATGATCGTGGATCATGCATATTTCTACTGTGGTTGAATCATATCTTCAGAAATTAACAACCCCAACTACCAGGGGGACGAAAGACACGGATGCCGCGGACATTTGCGCCATAATAGTGAAATTAACACTTGCACCACTGTTTTTTTGCGTCAAGTCGATAGGGCGCAATGTCCATTTCGCATATAACACAGATCTTCAGAGAGAGTGAAACAACACTGCCGCTGCACTTTTCACAGTTCATAACGAAAATATTTTTATCTTACTATATCGAACCCGCTGATCACGATGGCATGCTTCATTTTGCATGAAAGTGCCTAGTTGAATTTATATGCCCTGAGGGCATTTTCATCATTTTCGCATTTTCAAGTGTTTTTAATGTCTATTTTAGTAGCGGAGACGTAACAGACACTAATAACGATAATCTCAATGCATTTTGAGCCATGGTTGTGTAGGCAAAATTTCCAATTATGGCACTTTTAAACTTTCAAAGAATTTTTACTCGAAAAAATCCAATTGTGAGTGTTCAGATGAGTGGATATTCGGAATCTACACATCGAAATATATATCCGAGAATTTTTTCACGAAAAAACTCGGATACGTTTTTCGGGTATATAGATGGAGCGAAAACTTTTTTCGGTGGTTTTGTAGAACTGTGAAACATTTCGTAGAAAGCCGTGATTCTCCCCGTGATCGGCGGGTTCGATATACTCAGATAAAAATATTTTCGTTATGAACTGAGGAAAGTGCAGCGGCACCCCCTCTACATTTCAGCTCCGCTCTGTCAGAAGATCTATGTTATATAATGGATCATAGCGAACCTCCGCGAATTAGAATAAAATGCGCTGCAGGATCTGGTCTGCCTTGTCTCTCTCACTGGCCTTCCACTGAAAAGCCATCACAAGTTCTTATTTCACTGGACAACAACATTGATGCCCCTTCAAACGCTGTGAATGTGGTTCCTGAATATATGAGGTTTTTTCATATTCATTTAATCCATCCTCAGAGCCGTCTGTACTTTACCAGATCAAAAACGCTCGATCTAGTGGAACACATGAAAGCTGTCCAATCTTTGTATTCTTTAGAAGATTTCGACGCGGCATTGACATCCTTGCGGACGCTAACACCGTTCAGCAAACCCCGGACTCGTTTACAACTTTTACGATCAAGAGAGAGGTATTTATAAATGAAAAAAATAAATAATTATGTTTCAATATCATCTTCGAATCAAAGTGGCATGTTTGTCATTGTAGTCGTGCGGGGGATTAGAATCACTTTTGAATTAAGAATATTTCAGTTCGAGATATGCGATCTTCGTTCTGATTCTTCTCCAACTGCGATGGTGAAAAAAATCAAATGAATGCCTGAGCCAATTCATTGTTTCAGGCTTCCAACATCTTTCGGACTGTGAATTCCAGTGAAATTTCACACTGCAATTTCACATTGGGTTCAACCGATCATCATAAAGTGTCAGATATCATTCAGGTGATTACTTTTGATTTTTGTGCAGAAATGCGGGTTATCAGATTCTACGAGCCAGTTCCATTCCTATTCTCTATCGATCGTCCGCACCTTTGCCCTTCGATGGTAAAGGCTGAATTCACGTCATTTAATATTTGTACACTACAGAAATCATCAACTGGGATTATGTAGCTGTTTTCATCTACAAAGAACAACTTCCAAGTTTGAAGGTGCACAGTATTCTTTAAACATTAGAGTATTAGCACAAGAATTTGAGGCAATCGTGGGTTTGGTTACCGATGACGAACGATTCCATAAAAGACGGCATGGAAGAAGCGCATTGCTTCAGTATCTAAATGGGCCGGAAGGTGAGGCTAATAGAGAAAGAGCTGAAATATGTGTCTGGAAGAGACTATTATAACAGTACGTGATGCTTCTCAAGATTATTGTTGTAGATTTTCTCTCACGAGATATGCCTAGACAAGCTCAAATAATATTACTTAATTTTTCTGGCCTCACTACACCTTCGAGAGTTTCTCAAATTTATTTTCTTATGTTCGGAATGAAAGTGATTTGTGGCTATTGAGGCTTTGTGAGAGGTCTCATGAACACATTGTCCCTTCGACTCGGTCTCCCTTCTCACTCTCCCTCATTCCCCATCACTTTGGAACACAACAATGAGAACATCGAGCAGTTCACTGGTATTCATTCTTTTTTCTATGCCTTATCCAGAAACGAATGATGCAACGTCAATGGCTTCGTTTATGTTGCAATCATGAAACATAAAAAGTTAATCAAAAAATTGTCAATTAGGGGGTTCCAAATTTGAACTCAAATATGCAAAAGAAATAACGCTTATTTTCAACCAGTTTATATTAGGGTGTTCCGAAAGTCTTTGCACTTTTTCGATTTTTTGAAATATCTCTGTGGAAACCGAGTTCCACTATCAAACAACTATTGCATAAATATGTCCAGGACCGCACATGTTTGCCATGAGTGGGTGATGACGTCACTCCTTCTGATGTCGTCATGGCAGTCGATTTCCCAACACCAATTTGACCCCCCAAAAAAGATCTCGTGCCATAACTTCTTTCTAAGTGGTCAAATATTCGATGTTAGATATTCTAAAAATACGTAATCTTTTCACGAACAAATCAGCATTGTTAGGGCCCATATACGAAATCCGCAAGAAAGTTATTGCCAAAAAACAGAAAATTTCGACTCTTTCAATTTTGATCGTAGAGGCACAAAACTTGCCAAGAATCTAGTGGACCATAAAAGAAAATTTATGGTGCATTGGACTTAATTTTGTGCAAGTTCTTTCCGAAGTTATAGCAAAAAAGTTTTTGTGACACGAAAATCGAATTTTTTGCTATAACTTCGGAACGAACTTGCACAAAATTAAGTCCTATGCACCAAAAATTTTCTTTTATGGTCCTCTACATTCTTGG
>JACMIF010001039.1:0-28007 GCA_014805445.1 Diplogasteroides magnus
GAAAACAGTTTATCAAAAGTCTAATTTATGTGTATTTTGCAAAAATCATGCGGGTTACTGTAAGTCGAAATTGCGAAAAACCATGCGCTGCGGTCTCTAGTTTTATTCCCATAAAATTAAAAGTAAATAAATTAGGACACCCTGGATCGGGGAGCCGGAGCGAACACTGCCATACGGTATAACGGTCCCGCCCCTTTTGCGACCACTGACCCCGCGACCTACCGCGAAAACCACTATATAGTTTTGATAGTGAGTTAACCATTTCTAATGCATACACAGCGATTTTAAAGCAAGTTAACGCTAATAAGCCAATCATTAAGGTGTACATGATATGTGTCAATAATGCTGACTGATGCTGGCCTCCTATTAGAAAGTCAACAGTAAAGTCAAAGTTGAAACATACCTTTATTGTTAGACCACGTGCGGATTTGAGTGACTCATCCCCTCTGTCACTCTCCACACAATTATGAGCTTTACTTTGGTCACTGGTAGGGTATCGCATGCGAGTCGTTTAGTGCATTCGTCGCGTCTCTACTCTCTGCGGAGCGGTTGTCTCCAAAATTCAGAGACAACAGCTCCTCAGAGAGTAGAGACACGATGAATGCACTAAACGACTCGCATGCGACACCCTAGTCACTGGTTGACACAGCTAATGTGCTGTCGCTCTTCAGCGCGCAGCATGTCAGTTATTCTAGTAAGATTGGCGGAGCAAAGGTATTTTGTTGATCATTACTGCGGATATTATCCTTTTATTTTGCAATTCTTTTCAGACTGCCACTGATTGTGAGTTTTGACTTGTTTATTGCATAGTTAACTTATATAACCAACAAGAATGAAATGAGACTCAAAAACTAGCAGTCATGATAACAACCGTGAGATGCAGCACTTCCCACCGCATTAACAACAAAACAACAACAACAACAACAGCGAATGAATGCAATTCTGGGCACTACTGGATATTTTGCACCCTGATTCGAATCCCTCAGGAGAAGTTTCGCACGATTTTTACAGACAAACAAATCAAATAATGCCTCATTGTTAGAGCTGATATAAGACCGTCTAAAATTAAATATCCGGAAACTGTTGACCCCACTTGCAACAGTGACCCGAACGAAGTTTAACTCAAATTAAAAGCCGCTAAGAAGCACTCAAATGTCTACAACTTGTATAAGTATATTCCAACTAATGGAAAAATATCCAAAATCTAATTGAAAAAAATCTTCTAATTTCTTGGATGAGCTGAACGCCTTTCAAGTTTAGTGGCTAGAATGGGGTTCAGATCACTATTTCAAGTGGATTCCTATACTTTCTGGGATTAAATTTTTTTACTTTCTTATAAACGTGACCGGCGAAATCGATATAGTCACGGTGTTATTATCCCCGCCTTTATAGTACCTGCGAAAAAATACAGTGAAATTTTCTAAATGAAAATCTGACTCTTATAATGAATCATTCATCATCCGAGTCTTCATCAACAACAGCCATCATTTGAAACTTCGCTTCATTCTCCAGTAATTCCAATTCTATTCCAGTCTCATCTTTGCTCAGCTGAATTTTTGTCGTATAAAACTGAACGGCGAATTTATGACGCCTACAATAACTGCTCTGGGTAAGTCAGTGCATGAAACATAAACGAATTTCTTGCGTTTCTATTTCGGGTTTTGCAACTTATGTATTCTTGTAGACGGTTGAGTCGCCATTAAGAGAATCAAGCCCACTCTAATACCTAGTGGTAGGATTCACTGCAGCCGCGATTTAATAATTTTTCATCAAAAATCAAAGATTAATTTTTCAAACTGTTGAAATGACCTTTTCATACTATTCGTTATTGCATCGAAATAATGTCCATACCTCGACTAGTGCCAATTCCTTCTGTATTGTATCCAACACTGTATTGTCTACTTCCTGTACCCAGAGTAGAAGATCAGTGATAATAAGGTCGTTAAGAAGATATCGAAAGTCTCCTCCGGCCACCATTTCACGGTGAATTACACACAAACAATGTACAATCGACGAACGCCCTTAGTAAAAAAATAGCAAGGAAACGGTAAAAGTGTTACCTTGAGTGAATAGTTCCTTCACATCTTCAAATACTTGAACAACCAATAACCAATTCCTGATAATTTATAAGAAGTGATGTTAGGAAAAAGTCAAGTACCTGTAGAGAGGATATACAACAGATCGTCTGGCAGCTCCGTGAACAGCTTCTGATGCACTTTCCCATTTAAGAAGAGAAGATAGAGAAGGAGACAGGCGGCAGTATGTCCATGATGACTCCACATTGTTATCACCTAAACTCAAGAAAATAGAATGGAACAAAAGTAATTGCTCAAACCCATTGAGATTCGCAAGTCGTAGCAAAATGCATATAGAATGTCAATCAATGACAATGAAATCGAATACGATTCGTCCCGCGAAAGTCTAAATTTTTAAAAATAAATTAACTTTATGGAAAAATGTAATTGACTTAGGTAGTTTCCTACGTGGAAGATTCTTCATTCTTTCTCTGTCGTCATCAGTGATCATTAGTATATTATTGGGCCATTTCCATTGTAGAATTTCTTCAAGATAAGAATCAGGATCGAAGGTATCAGCCCTGATTCAATCGAATATTAAAACGTTATATTCATTGTCGTACAGGTAATGTTCATCATTAAAATTATTTTTGTCTTTTTCCAAGCTTTCTTTTTTTCTGTCCTCAATCGAAGTACATTCAGGATCTTCAATATCTATCAACTTCACAATTTCGTCCTGCAAATAGCTGCTTATTATTTAAGATTTTTTTCTTATGTAAAATCCTATACTTCATTTTTTTTCTATAAATATTACATATTCGCCATATTCGTCGCCATCATGGGACCAAGAATTTAGTCCTAAGTATTTATCATAACTTTATGAAAAAGGACTTAAACCGCTAATTACCAAAAGTGATCGCGAAATCGAACTGTTCATAGACTCTTCTACCAAATGTAATAAATTTCACAACTTTAATATTTTCATAAATACAGATATGCCAAAATCAGTCTCATTCATGACGGGTCGGTTTTCCCTAAAACCTAGTGTTCAGCCAATTTGGAGACTAAAAGTTGGTATCTTGTACAGAAGGTTTGACATGTTATTACAGAAGATCTCTGAAACAAAGAAATACCTTCAGTCGTCCGAGTACTCCTGTCTTCTTCCATCCAAATCCATAACCAAAATTTACACTGTTATAATCAACGGCGATTTCCTCCAGTTTGATTCCTTCCTCCTGATCAACCAGATATTCATCTTCAATGACAACTTTATATCAATATCAATTCTTTCCTCTGACTTCCTTCAATATCCTCCTCCTCCTCCCCTTCTACTTCCAACTCCTCTACAAGAGGCCGAGCAGACTGCTCACATTTGACATTTTGCGTCCGGAGAAGCTGCAACAATCATAGAAATAAAAACGCCCATACGCAGTGGATAAATAGGTCATGAAATGACATGAATTTTTCAGTTCCGCACCCCCACCCCCATTATAGAAACGAAACAATTAGTGCCATAAACCAATCGATAGTGGGCATCAAATAGTGTCGAATTAACCCCGGTTTATCCAACCTCCGGGGCTACCCAAAAAAACAGAAATCAATCAAGTGGGCGGAGCCTAAAATTATTTCAAATTCAATTTCTGAACCTAGCATTAATTTTCCTTGATAAAGGCAGCTGGGATGATTAGAAGAGGAAAATGGTTTTGAAACTGCAACCCTTTTTTAGTAAGTTATATTCTCACAATGTTTCATGGCAATATTTATCCACTGTCCATACTTCAACCGGGATCTCATAATATTGGTCAAAGAGCATAGGTAAAATGTTCAAACTTTCGAAATGTCGCGTTTGTTGCACACAGTTCGACAGAACAATAAAAGCTATATCCAATACAAAGTGTTTTATGAAAATTCCACAACGCATCTGCACAGGACGTCGAAATAAGGCATTTCCAAGTCCATGCGGGGTGGGTCGGTGCCGCTTTGGGCCCAAATTTTCACCAATTATTCTACCATGGGGATTCCAACAAACGTATTGTTCATTACCGAAATCTACAGTAACCCACCGTAAAATTTCCAAAAGCTTCAGTCTACCCCATTTCAGATCTTATAGCCGATATAAGTTACAGGTAATCGACCACGGGATTCTAAAAAAATGTAATCTTGACTACCGTAACCCACCGAAAAATTTCACAATGTTCCAATCGATCCAATTATCGGGGATTCCAAAAAAAAGAAGCATTTTTGACTACCATAGTCAATATTAACCTACCGTATTCCACCCAAAACGCAAAAATCGACCTAAACTCCATAATATGCAACAAATTCACTTTCGTTAAACACTCGGCTATTCTTCGACAGATTTCACTGAAAAGGCGCCACTCAATGATCGCTTGATTAAATCGAAAAATGAAATTTAATAATTAAATTATTTTTAAGAACGAGCTCACATGCGATATCATATCCAATCCTTCAAAATGTTCTCCCTTCCTCAACTTGGGGACCGTAATTGTGAAGGTACCTAAAATCTTGTTATTAATATACATCGGTGATCAAGAAGGTATTAAAATTTTGTAGGAATGATACCACAGTACATCTATTTATTGCTACACCCAGCCAGGGTAGGCGCGCTGGAAAAATAGTTCAAATAGTATGTCAGAAAACGCATACCCAACCAGCGTTTTACCCTAAATATTTTCCGTACCTAATCCGCCACTGGGGTGAAAAAAAGATGGATCAGAATTGTTAGGTCTATCTTTTTTTTTACATTTTGCAAAAATTAACAGAGATGCGAAATACAGTTCATTTTGTGGGTCTACGTCATAAATGATTATATTTTTAATTCTTGATTTTTCGATTTGCATACCCTATTGAATGTGTCAACCATCTTTCAAAAACGGATGTTCGTCCTTGCATCTTACCATTGTCACAATCGTATTTGGATGTTCCTGTCCCGTCGTCGACCACTTCAGATGGAAGGAACAGACGAAGGAAATATGGAGCAGCTGAGAAGAGAAAGTCGCGGTCCGCGTATCTAAGATAACATTTCGTTTTCTCTCTCTAGAGCTTATGTTATTCGGACTCAACTGCCAGATACAGATACCTATACCTTATAGGGCCATATGTCGCAGTCGATCTTGGGCGCGAGCAAGAAGGTGTAGATTTATACTCTCTCTTGCGTCATACCCAAGATCTTCTGTCAATGTGAAAAGTGAGCACAGGAATACTCACTCGATTTCCGTTTCTGCAACATTTGCATACTTCGCTTGAATGGTGATAACGAGGGATTCTTCAGTTTGAATGATTGAGAATGCTGGAGTTAGCATCTGTAAAAAGTAGTGATTAAACAACAGAAAAATGGGTTATATAACATTTCTTACGAATATTAAACACTTATGAACTATTCAATTCTAATAAAATCTATCCTTACAATAGTTTACAAAAGTTCTCTTTTTCAAAGCATTCACGCTCACTCCCTCCTTCTTCGAAGAAATTCGATGAAAATCTATCTATATTACATATATGTAAACATCACTAAAAAACAGATAAAAACACAAATGACCCACTGAAATTCAGTTGACATCATGAAGAATTCGCAGTCGTACTGAATAAATGTACTGTAGGGCCGATACGGTATATTTTTATCACTTTGCAATACTCCATGTGCTTCACGTGTGTCCACGCGTAATCGACACTCATGAAATTGGAATGCTTATATGGGGGCAGTCACTAAGTATTACAAAAAAGACCTCTATAGCAGCATGCATCTGATTTTTAGCTACTCAGTGAGCACGCGCATGCCAGTCTGCACATAACACATTTACGCCATAATAGTGATCTTCATTCAACTTAAAGCCATTGTCTAAACCAATATGTCATCTGACTCTTCTCGATAAGCTAGGATATTTGCGACATAAAGGTGACATGGAAATTTGCGCGATAATGGTGAAATCGCGAATCCCTCAACCCAATTTGTTTGATTCGAGAGAAAAAAACTACGGCTTTGATATCTGAAGAAGATCGAATCTGAAAATTGGAAAAAGCGTGGAAGATAATATTAAAATTAGTACTACTACCTGTATCCAAAACAATAACAAAAGAAAATGGCCATGTGACGTCCTCGATAGTAAACCTTTTACTAAGCGATAAAAGCTTAGCGGAGTGTACATTCTAGTTCAGAGAAATAAAAATTTTAATGAGAGACCTTCAATTATAATCTTGAGTACAATAATTTTTCTCTGTGGAAACATTTACAAGTGGAAAGGAGATGAAATACAAACGAGTTGTAACCCGTGTGGAAGGGAACGAATGAATAGGAAATGAATTGACTATTTGGATGAAAAGAGACTGAGATGAAGTGACTCTGTTATGAATAAGGAAAGAGAAACAATAGAAGGAGACCCATTGGGAAATAGAGGATGCTATCACAATTGAGTCATTCAATGCAACCGGAGTGAGATTGAAACAAGGGAAATGAAGGACGAATAGAGGAAAGGAATCATCACTGATTGAGTACTACTCCCCGATACGGACCTTGCATCTTGAGATACTGTAAGGAAGGGTTACTGTAGACAGAGGATATTGATTACCTGAATGACCAGACTGGGACCTCCTGCTGTTATCTCTGGAGGAATCTGTGAGAGAGGACAATTTTCGATAGACATGATTTCTGAATGGAGGAGGAATGAAAGAGGGAATGAGAAGGAATCTAACCAAGAGAAGAACAAAGTGCAAGTTCGAATGGAAGATTGTGAAGGGAAGAATTGTCATTGAGGTATAATGATTTGAGAGTGTCAATATGACCTGAATGTACTCTTATTCATCACTTTCGATCCATAAACAGACCAATCTCCTCTGGAATTGATGTCAGACAATTTTCTCCTACTCGCAGGTCTTGTAGACTCGCCAGACTCCTGCAACGACAGTCTTTCATTCATGAGGATTACGGTATCTCCGTTACCCAATCGTTCTAGGCAGACTGGTCAATTTGTTACTCTGCAGCCACAGTTTAGTGACATGAATGAGGAATCCAATCTCTGATGGAATAGACTCCAGTTCATTCTGAATGTCCACTATAATGATAACTTCTCCTTCTGAACAAACCTCCTCCAAGTCGAGTTCTCTCAATTTGCCCAGATTGCCTATTTGAGAGGGAAGTTTCCTCAGTTGATTGTTTGAGAGGATTAATACCTGAAAAGAGAACGAGTAGTTGAATAAGAAGTAAAAGACGAACCTCGAGATTGACGAGTTTCTCGATATCATCTGGAAGAACCTGAAGATAACATTCATTTGAATCATGCTTTGAATAAGAATAGGAAGGAATTGACACAGCAGACAATTGTTCAATGATTGACAATGACAATTGACAGTACTCACTTTGATTTGATTGGTGGATAGATTGAGTTCAGTGATCGAAGTCCATGTTCCCATATCGAGTGGAAGGGATGACAATTCGTTCTCCTAAACAGAATACAGTAATCTAAGATTACAAATCTTCCCAATATAATTATCTTATTAAACCAGCTTGCGAGACTGGATAGAACGGACTGAGCTGTGTCCCTTTATGATCACTCTTCCTACTATCCCGATAAGAATACATCGAAACGCTAACGGGTCCCGATCAGGGGATCAAAAACGGTAAATTTGTAGTCATTCTTCTCAATCGCGCTGTTGTCTATGAGGGAATGATACAACCGCAAGGCGGAGAACAATGATGACAAATTTACTGTTTCTGAACCCCTAGTCCCGTTACCTTATCAAATCGCAATAAGGAACAGAGTAGGGAGTCGCAAATGGGAAATTATTGACAGCCGTTCATTTCTATACGTCTAATGTCAGTCATTCTTTAGAGTTCTTCTCTATATTGCGGCGACCACCGCGATGAAGAGAAGTTAGACGGTTAGAAATGAACGGATGTCAATAATTTCCCATTTGCGATACTATAGAATTGAGAAATTTCAAACATTATTACATTCAAAAATTCAAATGTCTCTTTTTGTTACGATCTCTCGGACATACTACAATAATATAAGTATATGCCAAGAATAACTGTTTCTCACCTTTAGATTCAATTTTGTTAATCCCATTGCCTTTGCGAAGATTCCAATGGGAATTTTTGTGATGGAATTGTGCTCGAGGTTGATACTCTGAAGAAGAAGAAAAAATGAAATAATAGTGAGTGAATGAATGGAATTCTCTAATGATCTTGGATGAAGATCACAAGTTCACACTCAATAACGAAGAGATACTCACTAGGTTAATAAATGGGTAGCAAACTGCATTTCCCATTCGTCTGATTTCCATGGAGCTATTATCTTTACGTTGGATAGATAACAGCTCCGAGTGGATCAGACGAATGAGAAATGGGCTTTACTACCTATATAGAAACTATGGTGGGGAAAGGAGGGCCATTATTAACAGCCGTTTCTCTTGCCATCTCAACTTCGTTCCTATCGGTCGTCCTTCGCTGCACGTAGACGACCGATAGGAATGAAGTTGAGACGGCTTGAAAAACGGCTGTCAATAATGGCCCGCCTTCCCCACCCCATTAGAAACCCTAATACTTACAACAGCAGCTGAAAACTGTTGAGGTCCACCTGTAGGAAAGGCAGTGAGTTCATTCCTTGATAGATTGACTGTTTTGACTCGAGGAAGAGAATTCAACACTCCATCCTGATACAATCATTCTCATTATGTACACTATGGATACTTACAGGAAGTACTGACAAATGATTACTCTCCACAATGAGTTCCTCCAACTTTGTCAACTTCTCCAGGGAAGCAGGCAATTCTCTCAGTTTGTTGTATCTGAATGCAATGAATCATCAAAGTTTGATCTCTTTCACTTACCGTATTCCCAGTCTGACAAGGTTGGTTAACCTTCCGATAGACTCAGGAAGTGCAGTGATATCATTGTGTTGTAGATCCAACTGTGTCATCTCTGCACATTCTCCTATTTCTGAATGACATTCCTTCCTTTTCTATCCTTTCATCTTCTCTTACCTTCAGGTATTCCCTTTAGATGATTGTATGATAGAAGACACACAGTGAGGGAAGAGGCCAATCGACCGATCGAGGGAGGCAATTCGTGGATTTTGTTCTCCCTCAACACTTTCTCTTCCTCAATTGAATGAGGACAAGATTCACCTTAGATCAAGCATTTTGATCCTCTGAAGATCCCCAATGGCATCTCCCACTGAGACAATTCTGAAGGCAAAATAGTCAATCATTCAATGTTTATGTCCAAAGATTGGGGTTGCAAAAGCAGTAGTAAAGTGCATTTGTCATTCGTCTGATCACTTCGGATCGGTTGTCTCTTCGTTCGGTAGACGACCGCTCCAAATGCATTAGATGAATGAGAAATACACTTTCTCGCATAAAATAACGGATATAGAATAGGGTGTCGCTATCGGAACTATATTGACAGCCGGTCAAAATTTGCATCATTTCAATGTCTGTGTCTATAGTCGCCCGGTCGTGTTTTCGGCTCGAATCCACCACTAGTCATGAGGGCTGTCAATAAAGTTCCGATAGCGACACCCTAGTATAGAATCTAATAAGAATCTTCTTCTACTTACCTGTTGTATCTGAGCCAAAGTGTTTCGAGTGAGGCCAATCTGTAGATGACTGGAGGTATCTAAAGAGTATTACATTCTCATAAGACAAAACAAGAATTGACTCTGACCTCAGTCAATTTATTGTGTCTAAGATCAAGAGTTTCCAATTGTGTGAGATTAACAAGTGAATCAGGAAGAGAAGTGAGGGCATTCTCTGATAATCCCAATTTACGAAGGGAAACAAGGGCACCTCAATTGGATATATTCAATCATTCAAAGAAAGAGGAGAACTGACCAATTTCAGATGGAAGTGCAGTCAATTTATTCTTGTATAAAAACAATTCAGTCAGGGAAGTGAGGTCTCGAATGGAAGGAGGAATTGTTTGGATCTGTCATTCAATCCATTTATTCATTCATATTCTCATATCACTCACATCATTTTGACTCAAATCCAATCTTGTCTCTCCATTCTCTCGACATTTGACGAATTCTCTCGTTAGATCCTGCAATGATCATTCATGGTCATTTCCCATATCAACATTACCCACACAACACAGACAATCAACTCGTTTCACTCAATCACTCATTCATCTACCCCCATTCTATGTACTCTCTTCCTTGATACAACCAATACTTTATAGGTTATGTTTCACTCAAGATACATCTTCAAATACATGATGCCATTAAAACATATGCGAAAGTGTAATCAGACTGTCAATCACATCCCTTCCCCCATATGGCAATGGTCCCTTTACTATCCTGTCATTCCATTGTGGTCATTTCATGAAGGGAGAAGAGATAAGATGTTGATTACACTTCTCCATGAATCACCTTCTCTCGCCCATTTTCTTGTTCCAGTATTCTCTCAATTCCGGTCTCTCCACTATTTCTCGCATCATACACAACGTGTTATTCAAGGTCCCATAATGGCAGACTTTTGTTGGGTGGTCAAATTGGTCTTGGGAGGACAAAAGAGTGTGGGGAAGGGACCCTCGAGGTATTCAGTCATCACAAATAGGGACAGAAAGATGAAAATAGTTTATTAATGCTTGAAATAGTATACCTTTCTTGGTCTATCATCACTTCCTCTCTTTCCTCCTCCATTTGTTCTTCCTTCATTGAGTGATTGTCTACTCTTAGCTCTTGCGAATGAACTCAATCTTCCAATGACTCCCCCCGGAGACTTACTCCTTCCTCCTTCCTATACAATTCAATCTACTATTCTCAATAAAACGAATGTCGTACCTTGGCTGAACTTGGCCTGAATTCGAATTCCTTAGTTGGTCCTTCAGTCGTTGACATCTTAGTAGCTGCTCTTAGACAGAGACCGAAGGTATCCCCCAATCGACCACCACCAAACTCAAGGGGAACACTATGAAGAGAAGAAGAAGAAGAAGGACTAACTGTTGGAAGGAGGGAAGATGAAGAAGGACTCGATGTAGGATGAGGAGCCACTCTACAATACATAGAAAGTAGATTGGAAGACAATGTATCCACTTCATTCCATGTAGCAATACAATGCAATCAACACATTCATCATAACACAATATTCTATTGAGTCCACTATAAGAAGAATGAAGGGATAGAATACCTGTCGAAAGGTTCAAATGAAGGCTCCCTGTGCCAAATTAGTGATCAAATCAATGAGATACACTGTGTTGAGTGTATATGGGGAATGAAGGGCCCCTTCCTCCCCTCCCTATTCCCCCTCTCTTCTCTCACATACTAACACTATCTCACAACTTTGTTCCATCTAATTACTATCAAATCGAGTAACGAACAAACTTACCAATCTAAGGTTTCCGGGTTGGGCAAGGGGTCAGATGGGTCAGAAGTCGGGTCAAAGTTGGAAGGGGGAAGGGTATGAGTGGCCACTCTTACACTCTTTCCCTTAGGCAATCGATGGATGATCAGAGGGGGATGAAGTGAGAGGAGAGTGATTCCCCCCTTGTGGTACTACTCAATGAGAGAAAGAGATGCTTACATCTACTCTGTGATAAGGAACAATCAATGGAATACACGTACCTTTACTCTTTCACTCCCAATCATTCAACCATCCTCAATTGACCACTGAAACTAATGAAAGACTCACACTTACAACAGATGACACAAGATGTGAATACAAAACAATTAGTATCGTTCATGAAAGACAAGAGAAGAGAAGAGAATAGAGAGTATTAGAGGATGGAAAGAGAATGGAATGAAGAGAGAGAAGGAGAGAATGAGAGGAGGATCATATCCATAGACACTTCTCATCTTGCATCAAATGGAGTGAAAGCGATTGAAGGAAGAAAGAAGGTTGTGAAGGAGTTAAGGATGAGAAGAGAAGGAGGAGGGGCAATATGTGCATGGATATGGTCACAATTGAATGAAATGAGATGAGGATTAGACATGTACGAAGTATCATTCAAACGAAAGAATCAAATACTCTCACACCACTCTCACTTCTTTTCTCGTAGGCAGCCAAATTTGATATGGAAGTGTGTGTTGTGTGTCGAAAAGAAGAAAGGAGAAGGCACTTTGGAAGGAAAGAAAAGAAGAAGGAAGACTGATTCAAGAGAAGAAGAATGAATATCTCGACCCTCTTCCTCTCTTGTCAGTCTATTCACAATTTGGTCTCTTTCCCATACTTGGCCCCTTCCCCATACTCTAACTTCTCTTCCCTCTCTTCACTTTACATACTATCTCATCCCATGGGATTCATCCCTCAACTTATCGAGGAAGAATTCAGAAGGACATGAAGAAGATGAAGAGAAGAAGAAGAAGAGGATATCCAAAGTGAATGAGAGAGGACGTTCGGTCCTCTTCTCTTTCTTCCATTCTGGACCAAATTAGGAGTGCATTTGGGGTAAGGAAGACGAAAGGGGGACGATCATTCACTTCCTTCTCTCGACTCTTTGGGAAGACAAACTTCGCACTCAATACATCATAAGAAGAAGAAGAAAGAGCAAAGGGCGCATTTCTCTTTCTTTCAAGATGAATCTCAACGGCTTTTGAAGCATCAAAACAACAAACGAAATATGACATCAAATGGGGGAAAACGACCAAAAACAATTGAAAATAAAGAAAATGCACTCGATTAGTGAGAAGTGAGTGAATTGTTTGAGTGTAAACAGTCACTTGACACAGATTAACTTTCACCGATTACTCAACCCTCAACTCTTGTTTCCACCCACATTTACTATTAAACCACTAGAGACTAGAGACCTTGAATTGACTCAGATATTGACAGTCGTTCATTTCTAGCCGTCAGACTTCATTCCTAGCGGTCGTCTCTCCCTTCGCAGAGATAGCTGCTAAGAATGAAGTTAGACTAGAAATGAACGCCTGTCAATATCTGACATGAGTCAATTCACGGTGTCTAGTAGGATTTATAAATCGGTATTCAAATTCATTTCTGACTCGTCCATTCTCCGCGGAGCGGCTATCTATCGCTGTGCACGAGTCAACCGCTCCGCGGAGAATGGAAGAATCAGAAATGAATTTGACTACCGATTTTGAAACCCTAGTGTCTAGTAGAGACATTCATCCGTTCCTCTCTCGTTCATCCATCATGGACAATCCATGAGAGATATTTGAAACACTTCCCCCTCCTCTCACCCATTTCCGATGTCCTTTTCGTGATTTCGTGAAATGAGCCTTCTCCTGGCCTAAAAACAAAGAATTAGCGAAATTGTAGACCCAGAATTTCGGTTTATGGCTTCTTTAAATAAGAATTGTTTTGTTCATTCATAAATTCTCACCGGGTTTATCCACAACTGTTACTCGCTTCGTTTGGGGAGAGCGAACCACTCCAGGCTGTTTCTGAAGAAAATATTAAAAAATTAAATCTTAAATTTCATATTCCAATTTAGATATGAATAAAATGAAATAAATGTAAATAATTAGTAAGCACTGTCCGAATGAATAATTTGCCCCTGTTCCTGTCCTTTCACCTCATACAAATCAGGTAGTGAACCCAAATCCCTTCTTTGTTTCGAGTCCCATTTAGATGAAGATGGATCAAGTCCATTGGTTTGTAGTGAGAATCTTCTTCTGGCTGAGTCTATCGATTGGACAAGACGTGAACGACGAGTGAATCCTATTGAGAATATAAGAAGAAGACTCATTTCATCCCCCTACCTGTTGTACCTTTCAATACAGATCGAGAATCTCGTGCTGATAGAGGAGGCCTGTACAATACTTCGTTCCACTTCAATCTATCCAATCTTACGATGTTTACCTGATTGCCTCTAATGGATGAGACCTTGATTCACTTCTATCAGAAATGGGAGAGGAAGGAGAAGAGAATCCTTTCTCCATTGAAAGACGACGAAGAAACGCCGTTACTGACATTCTGCAGTTATGGATACCCCATGTGAATAAGGAAGGAAAGGACACGCAGCACATAGGACAGAGTTCCCTTTTGGAATGACTTTGGAGGGATATATGTTACAAAGGGAGAAAACATGAGATGTGTGAAGACGAAGAAGAGAAGAAATAGGAAGGATGACTGTAGGAAAAGAGAGGAACATCGACTACATCTAATCATCCATAGGATTCACTTCATCGTAATCATGTACACAAGATGAAAGAGAGAGGGAAAGGAAGGAGAGACCACCCAAGAAGAGAATAATAGGGAATATATGAGATGAGAAGGGAATGGTTGTGTGTTGCAGACACAAAAGTTCAAAAGAGAAAGAGTCAAATGAGGGTACTTGAAGGGAAAGAGAAAGAGATACGAATCATTTATGGACAACAAGTGAATTCATTCCATCACAAAGTGGATGTCACTTAGTCCTTTTATGAAGGAGGGAATGAACAGAGAGGAAGGCAAGGGAGGGATAGGTTGGAAGTGATCATTGACAATTGGACTCAATCCTCAACAGGAAGAGGAAATGAGAATGAGGGAGGGAAAGAGGAAAAGAGAAGAAACACAAGAATCATAAAGACTCACATTGCACAATTGAGGGCAAATGAGAAGAGGATCAAAGATTTGAACGGATTATGTCGATTCACACATAGGATTGTGGCAGTTTGGATTGGAGAAGGAAGAGAAGTATTCAGTCTATACACTTGTTGTGTATCATTCTGAAGGAACTGTGAATAGCCTGAGGGCATGAAGGGAAAGATGAAGAAATGTCCACTAACGGAAAGGGAATTCATTCTGTGGGAGGTGCACACTCAAAGCAAAATAATGAAAAATGAGACTGGGGGAGCGCGGTGGAAGGCCTTAGTTGTGATGGAATGGAAAGGGAGTAAGGACATTGAGGAGAGAGAGTATAGAGAATGAAGAGAGGATAGAGACATAGAGGGAAAGTTATGGAGATTAGTGGAATCCCTTCATACTCTTAGTGTCAAATGCACGAGAGTAGCAAGATACACTCAATTCGTGTAGAGAAAGACTCAAAGAGAGACCCAACCCCAATCTTCTAAAGTACAAAAGTGGCTGTTTCCGTGTACGAAAATGGATATGTAATATGACTTTGTGTGTCGGTTTGACTCTCTCGTCACTGTCTAACTGTCTGTTCTCTCTCTTTTGCCCTTATCTCTCATCGCTCTCTCATTCTGTGTCTCCGTGTGAAAACAACTCCCTTCTTCTTCCATTACATCCTTTCTCTCTTCTCACTTGTGCACTTTTTACGAGTTCCCAATCATGTTGAGGACTTCAGAAGAGAAAAGAAGAAGAAGAAGAAGAAGAAGGAGTTATTGCAATGCACAATACAGTCAATGAGGGAAGAATTATTCGTGTGATATGCATTCTAATGAGAAAAGACGTTGGAAGAGACAAAAGGGAAACATTTGGAGATATCTCAACCCTTTCATTCGGACAGTGCCTATGGATGAAATACTCACAATTGAAGAGATTGGAGAATGTCTTCCTTCTTCTGTTCCATTGGAATGGGCGAGTTCAATGGCCATTTCTTCGATCTGAAAGGAGGATATGAAGATAGAATGATCAGAAGGAAGAGAAAGAGGAAGAGAAGATTGACACGATTTGGACTGAAAGTGGGATTGGAAGGAAGAGTAGCACCTTTTGTGCATAAGGATGAAGAGGAAAGGAAAGGGTGCCGAGCTAATAGAATGAAGGGCTATAGAAGAGAGGGAACATATGAATAGAGACGAAAACGAAGATATCAGGTTAACATTTGAGAGAAATTGAGAAGAGGACTCATTCATCCTGTCTCTATTTATATGGAAATAATGTCTTTGTGAGAGGACAAGAAGAATGAATCATTAGAATGAAGAAAGGGGTGAAAAGATGGGATAACTGACAGGGAATACAAACTTGGCACGTGCTTTCACTGTGTATCCTATAGGAAATGAGATTTGGCACCTGGCAGAATAGAAAGGATGAAAAGAGACGAAAGGGACGAAAGGTGACGAAAGGGGATAGATTGGATGACTGACTATTCATTAAGGGAAGACAGACATCATTCACTACAATCATTTGTGCCAAGTCTAAAAACGGAATGCAAAATGGTCACCTTGCAAGAATGGAAGAGACTCCTGCACGGAAAACAACACAAAAGAAGTTTACTGTTGGAAGGAGAAGAAATGGCGATACTTCGACGATTCTGTACAGGATACAATGTGATTAGAGGGAATGAGAATACTAACAGAAGGATGACGAACAGATCCTCTGTGGTCAGATGATGTCGATGGTTGAGAAGAACGAAGACGAGTGATGGGAGGACTATCCCCTCTCTAAACACATACATCATACCTATTCACAGACATCAATACCTTATTTGAGTCAACTGAAGATGCTGAAAGTCTCCTGATCTCCTGTAGAATCTCCTCAACTGCCCTCTTCTCCCTTCTCTTCCTTTCCTCCTCTGGAAGCAATGGAGAAGTACTCCCTCTACATCCAGTCTGCATTCAGACTACCTCATCTACAAGGTAACTAGTAAACAAAGTACAATAATAGAAGAAGAAGTGAAAGAATAATAAGTGATGAGATGAGGAAGGAACGAGAAGAATATCCATTGTTGGAGTGACATGAAATGTGAGAAAGGCGAGCTGAGACACTTTATCTCAGTCTGTCATATCCTTCTCCTTCTATGGCCCTCCCTCTATCCTTCTCTTCATTCTTCTCATTCTCTCTCCAATCGTAAACCCCTACACAAGTCAAGACTCCTTTCGCATTTGGAATGGCTAAATGAAGTTGGCAGAGGGTCCAATAATGCCCCTCCATCCTCTCTCAAATGAACAAAAAAGGCCCGCAATCGGAATATCGACAACAACAAAGTGTTGTGGTAGAGATTTGGAAAGAGAGAAGGAAAGAGGGACTTGTAGTAACCTGATAAACTTTGAAGCTGTCTTACGCGCTACGAAAGTGTGAGAAAAAAGGAGTGAAGTCAGTTGACGGCCGAAAAGAAGAGAGAAAAGAAGGAAAGGACATCTAAATAAGAAGAGGAAGAAACAAGAAAGAACGTCACTTTGAAGATATTGATAGTGGACATGCAAAGAACTTCTTTATGCACAAAAAGTGACTCTCAGAGGGATTGGAAGAGGATTAAAAGAGGGAAGGAATATAATGGAGGACTCTACTCGATAGATGAATTCTTTCATTGTGATCATTGAGAAACTTTGAAGGAGTGAATGGAAGATACGATCTGAGAGAGAAAGAGGAAGGAAATGTTGTCCCTCCTTCTCTTCCTCTCTTGTTCTCAGACAAAGTTGCCCTCAGTGAGTGAAGGCTTATGCCGTCCTTCCACAAATCAGTGGAGGAGAAGAGGGGGAAGGGACCACTCAATAATCAGTCCATACAATACAACAGACTTCTTCTTTACAAATGCATTCACAGAGAGTAGAGGGTCAAAAGAGTCAAAGGATACATTGAGATGTGAATGAAGAAAGAAAGAGAAGAGGACACTTTGTCTGTATATTCATCCTTCTCATCTACTGTCACTTCCATATTTGTCCCTTTCTTTCTCTCGTATACGTCCATTGTTTCAACAATTCCATCTTCCACTTTCTGGCCATTCATAACGTTGCATTTTGTCCTTCTGTGCGTATTCCTCACAGGCCCAAATTATACATTTGTAGTTGAAATGCGGAGTTCCTTCACAGAGTACAGAGGGAATTTTAACTTCGAATTGCAATTCATTGTTTTCTTGTTCTCATTTATGCGGATCGCGGTTATGTTCGAGCAATTCGCAGGCCATTTCCCATTCCTGAGTGTTCTCCTGTGATTAATAATAAACGGAGTGTCTGGGTAGGAAAAGGTGAACGAATGACGAACGATTCCCAGTCGCAGTATTCGCAAAGATTAAGGGGAGAAACGACTGCGAAGGGTACAATAATAATCTGATAATAGCAAAATTTTGCCTTCTAGATACGGATCAAATTCATGTAAAGCAGGGGGGCAACCACTCATCCATCCGTTCACAATGCGAACGACCATTGATTCTGATTCGTAATGTTCCATTCGCATTCTCTGATATCACAGACTGGCCACTCGTGGGAAGACAATTCCCCTCTTAGTCATATACCCCAAAGTAAGCTTCCCCTTCTTATCTTATCAGTCTTCTATACAACTGGACACTCCCTTCTATTCATGTCCTCTTTTCCTGTTTCTTCCTTTCTGTCTCAACTCTCAATTTGTTCTCTTTCCCTCTTCGTATCTATGGAGAATCTTTTCCTTTCTCCACCTTCCACGTATTTTCATGTGGAAAGGACTAATATGTGCAACGCCGTTGTCATGACTCATTCTGTCATTCTGTCATTCTACTTATATACTATTCACTTGTGTAATTGTGATTGTGTGAAGATCACACCATTCATATTCCCTTCCAATTTGTGGTGAATGTACTTCTCTGTGGAGTAATCTGACGATTCGATCGTTTCCTTCTATTTCTCTCGTTCTCTTCTTCTTCTACACTCTCTATTCCATTCATTTTCACACTTTTTCATTCTGATTCTCATTGAAAGACTAATTTCTCTTCAGAATGAGAGAAGAGCAAAATGAACGATTATTAAACGATGATGAAAACAAAAATGAACAACCACGACAAGTATTTCAAGCGACGACACACATTCAACGTACTTCTGTATCGTTTATGCAATCGGTTGGTCATTCTGATAAAACAGTCAATTGATAATAATTCGACCATTCTTTATTTGTTTATACATTTATTATTAACAATGATCTCTCTTCACTCAATCGTTCATTATGTTTTGGAAATGCAACAGTAAATTGCTAAAAACAAACAAAAAAGATTTTTGAATATATGTTGATCCTTGAATAGGAACTAGTCGCTCAGTGCGAGTTTCATTTGAGTTGATATATTGATTGTTTATCCTATAGGTATGGATAACCCTATCGTCGATCGAATTCATTTCCCTGGCAGTTCTCACTCTTCACATGAGTACTCTTCCTCTTCTTGTACGACAAGCATCCAAACCCATTGTTAGCTGTTAGTTTACTCCTTCATCTTCCCCCATTCAATATCCCATACATTTTCATTCATTCTCCTTTCAGCTAATGGGACCTCACTTCCAGTCAAATTTCTTTACACTACATCAGTAAGTCTTCAAATTAAATGTATTTATTATTGATAAGCAATATATTTGTAATCCCCCTGTCTCCACTTCGTTCATGCAATTTCTTGTTGCCCTTCCCATCTAAAATAGTGTATATGACGACATGTTGAAGTCTCCTACTAATCGTTGAGAGCACATCTAATGTAGAAGATGCAATGTTTGTGTCAATGTTTTCATTTAGGTACTGGTCTCCGAGTTCTTCAAACTCATCATTTGCACTCTTCTCATAGCATCTTTCCTTGATAAACCAATGAGGTGAATAGACAAAGAGATGATCACATGGACATATTCAGTGTATTCCAGAAGATCTACACAACAATAGTACATCAGAAGAGGGAGACAGCAAAGGTATGAGTAGATAGTAGGGGTTCCAAAACGATAAATTCGTCGTCATTCTTCTCCGATGCGCGGTTGTCTCACGCCATGATAGACGACCGCGCGGCGGAGAAGAATGACAACAATTCTACCGTTTTTGAACCCCTGGTAGATAGTTGATAGAATTGAATGAGAAGTATTGAGGTGTGTGTCCCTGCATTGGTATATGCCATCCAGAACAATCTTTATTACGTTGCATTGGCCAATTTGGATGCAACTACATTCAGTGTAGTCTCTTAATTCTCACTTCTTACCTCATTATATCATTTGAGGTGACTTCTCAATTGAGAATTCTCACAACTGCAATATTGGCTGTTCTTATACTCAAAAAGGTTCCTTATTCACTATTGATCTGAATGAATTGTCCCATTATAGTTATTGTCTCGTCCTCAATGGGGAGCTCTTTTTCTTTCTCTTGTTGGAGTTGTGATTGTTCAATTAGAGAAGGTTCATTCCTTCTTTCTTCTTCTTCTTCTTCATTCCATTCTATTCTCAGTCTCATTCTACTTCCTTATCTTCAATTCACAAGGATGGAAGTGCCACTCTCGGTCTTCTCGTTACATTTGCAATCTCTTGGATGTCAGCATTCGCAGGTTGACTCATTCCTTTTCCTCCTATCCAATACTTCAGGTGTCTACTTCGAGAAGGTCCTCAAAGAGTCAAAGACAGACCTGTGGACACAGAACATTCGATTGGCAATTCTAACAATTCCATTCTCAATAATAACAATGATAGTGAGTGATGGGAGGAAGATCCTTCATGGTCTGTGATCTATTCTCTATTGTAATGTCTTCTATTCTTCAGGGGGATTTCTACAGGGATGGACTCCTCTTGTGTGGTTGGTGACTCTTTTGACTGCAGTGGGAGGAATACTCGTTAGTCTTGTCATGAAACATGCAGATAATGTCAGGAAGACCTATTGTCAGACTGTAGCAATCGGTGAGGGAACGAAAGACAATAGTGCCATCGACAATTGCGCCCTCAAAATGACCGAAATGATAGCATATTTGACCTTTTTACCGTTATAGCGCAACTGTCCATGACGTCATTATGATTGATCCTCGTCTGTTCCTGATCAACTGATACTCTCATTCAGTTATGACAGTATTAGTATCTGCATGGATTGGAGATGTGGTTGTGACTTCTCAATTAGTGATTGGAGTAGGAGTGACTGTGTCATCTGTTGCCATTTACATGATATATCCATATCAGCCCAAGGTTCCTCTTATTCATTCCAATATCTCATCCCTGTTTCAGCTTCGTGTGGAATTCCAATCTCCCGCAGAAGTGAATGTCTGTGATGGATCAATTGAAGAAGAAGATCCTCCCAAACAATAGTCCCTTATTGTGTCATGTATCATATAGGTCTTATCACAGTGCATTATTTCCACGGGTTGTCTTTCCAATTGTTATCACTTGTTATTTATGAACTGAGATGAAATGAAGTATTCCTAAGACACAAATATCGCATGATTGTTCTTGATTCCCGTAATGAAGAATAACTCGATTTGTGGAATGAATGACAATACTCAAGGGGAAATGATATCAGATTATGGTCAACACCCGGTTACTGTAGATAGATTATGAATCTCTAGAGAAATGCATCGTTCGATTTGTTTGGGAAATTCTCATCGTCTTCCGTGATCCCTTGGGACAAGGATTCTGAATGAACGATCTTCGATCCATGATCCTTCTCTGTTCAACTAACCCATTCTGTATTGTGATGGATGTGGTACACTTGTATATACAGTCTTGGCATCTCCACTCGTTCTCGTTGTCCTCCTTCCCTTCCTCACTTCTCTGTAATCCCATTTAACTTCCTCCATTCAATGTACGATAACCTCTTTTGCGTGTAAATGCATGGTAGAAGAGCATGTGCAATGTCGTTGAATCTTCTGAAATCATTTCCTTTCCATTCCCTCATCTCCGCATATTAGTCAAATAGACACGCATTCTTTTGTCTTATCTAGTGAATATAAAATGAAACTGACGCTGTCACCATGCCACGGAAACGAGGAGAGAACAGAAGGTAAATGTAGAAAGACCTGAAATGACATTTAACATAAGTGATCGAGTAGTCTTACGGGGAGATTCTAAGTCTACTATTCTGACTCTGAGAATGCACCGAGAAAACGTGGTCGGTTAAAGGAGCCACAAAGGGAGATTGTTTTGCATGCACTTTACGGGATCACTTCTCTCCATTCCCATACTTTCTCGTCGTCAGAGAGGTCTACTGATATCGATGTATAGAGCGATGATATCCAGCCTTTAAAAATACTAAAGGCTGGATATCATCGATTGTTTAACTAACTTTATGGTTTTTATATGAGAACTTACATGGACATGTTGCATAATCCAAGAAAGAGTGAAACAGTGTGTAGAGTGCACACTTCTGATACCCCTTAACATTCTTTGTTCATATCTTTTCCTTCTTTTATTCACCAGAAGGTCCTTTCCATGCAGCAATTATGAATACAAAGACAGAAGGGAAATCAGCCAATTGTAATGCTGTTGTGATAAGAGTTAGACGAGTTACAGATCTCTTCTCAGAACTGAAAAGGAATACTTCTCATAATATGGCCCCTTCCCCTATCCCCTCAGGGTCCCTTCCCCTTATTCCCCATAATCCCTTTGTTTTCATTCTTCATCTGAAGTAATAAGTGACGCGTGAGTTGTAATCTTGTCCCCCATGGGACTTATTTCGTACTCTTTTCATAGAATAGATAACCCATTACAATGACAAGGGGGATAAATATATGTGAAGACTGTAGTCAAGACTCAACATTCACTTGCACACATTCATTCTATTCAATACAAACAAAACGGGAATACCTGAAATGAGTTTTTGTCTCTCCACGTGCTCCAATTGTCAATTTGCAGAATATGGCACATGTCATAATGACAAGTAGACAAAGAGGGAGAAGAAGACCGAGGAGTGTCGTCCCCACCGTGCTCCCTAGTTCCACAAGGGACATGTACCATGCTGAAAGGGAACATTCTTCTATTTCGTCCCCAATAGCTAATGAGAGTAAGTTCCTCTTCCCTGTCGACGTCAATTGACATGTTATGAAGACTGTCAAATGAGATTCAATCACTGACTATTGTAAGTGGGAACAACATTGACGACCATTCGACTGCACGAATCTTTACCGAATGAAGGAGTACGGTTGATAGGAATGATTATAGTCAGAGCTGTACCTGAATAACACATTCATCACTACAGAGACTCATTGTTAGAAGGAAAGTACAAGGGAAGCACAGTTCTTCCCCTCTTAAATACCTTCATTCCATCTCTTCCTTCTCTTTGATTAGAGAATCCTTCAATCATTTCACATGTCATTTGAACGTTCTCTTTTGTCAATGGATAGGACTCATGTTATTCTTCCCATCCACATCATCTCTTTCCTCCAGTAGTGTTCGTCTTCTGTCACTTGCACTCCCTTCTCGTGGCCTCTACCCCTTCCCTTTCCCTTCCCTTTCCCCTATTGACCTGTTGACAGAATGACAGCATAGCATCTGCGAAGATTGACATGAGTACATACAGACTTTGATCTGAATGAGTGAATGGATGACTATCGAAGGGGAAAGAGACCTGGCAGGGACGAAGATATGAAACCAACACTCGGCAATCATAAGAACTGTCAACCTGAGAGATATCATATTTGAGGGCAAAGGAAGCGATTCAAATGACCACATGGCAAAGAATCCGAAGAGATTCCCGAAGAAGGAAGTATAAGGCCACAATTTCCAGAATAATGAATCGAATGTTGACTGTGGGGGCCACAACTGAATAGAGACAATTCATTATCCCACCCTGTACATTCATTCCAACCTGAAGAAGTCTCAGTGCATTCGGAAGCAGACACAACATTGTTAGAGTATTCATCAGCTACAAAAGATATGTTGTACCCAAGACTCGAACCAGGACCTTCCCAACAATAACCAAGAGTCAAACCACTGAATTACCGTGTGCCAACTCACCAATCGTGTGCACAACATTCGTATTGCGAGATAGAAACGAATGTGGTCAGAGTTGTAAATGAGAAGATTGAGACAGTTTCCTGTAGAGTTGAATGGATTGAGGATTAGAGAAGGAATGAGTACCAATAACAGCAAGACAAAACACAATAATGAATCCATATCCAAGTAACCATAGATGTAGATATGATCCCTCACATTGTGTTGCACCCTGCAAGGAATCCTTCCTCGTTGTCAATTTCAGTCTCTGATACTATTCCTACCCTAATACCTCCACCCTCATTCCATTTCTGCAACCAATCTCGTTAGCATTCTAGATGTTCCTTCGCAAGAAACATTGAGAGAGACCATTATTTAGAGTGATTGAATAAGAAGAGTCAATGACTCATTCAATCCTCAATTAGGAAGAAGAGAAGGCAATGGGATAAAGTACACTTTTACTCGAGTAAGATTAGAGTAGTAAGAGTTGAATGGAGAAGAACCAATCTAATAGAAAGGAATGTACAATTGGAATGATCAACAAACATGGCATAGAATGACAAACAAGAAACAAACGAAGGCACATTTTAGAGACAAAGGAGAAGAGACTCACCGTTCGAACGGGTCCAGAACAATCCTCCTGGGGAAATCTCTTCTGGAGAAGGAGCATGAATTCAGTATCACTCATATTGGACATCATTCCTGAACTGTGACCTTAGAAGGAGAAGACTTGTGGTTGAGAGTTGAAAAGAAGAAGGAGAAGAGGAATGAGAAAAGAGGAGGAGAGAAGGAAAGAGAAGGCAATTCAAGGGTGAACTCATTTTACATTCATCGCCACGGGAAACAGTCAAGGTATTCAAGAGGATGGAAAGACAGTGAATGAATGAGAAGAGAATGACAAGAGAAGAAGGGGAGGAGCTAAGGGGATATCATCATTACTGTCAATAGGACAAGATTGTTAAAAGAAGGATTCAATTAGAAGAGAATTGAGGAAGGAATTGATGATTAGGAATGAAGATAAGTAGAAGGTTTCTTTTGAGAAGAAGAGTCTTTTTCAATGAAGAACTTCGTCTTGAGAAAAGACAATGAAACGAATCTATGCGGCAATCGCAAAGTTGAAAAGAATATATAAAGTTGGAGTGATGTGGAAGGCCAGTGTAGACTGGAAAGGATTCATTGAAGGAGGGACGTCAAAGACGAATGACATTCCATCCAATGTACCCAAATGGAGGGAGAAGATGTTGGTCCATGTGACGGAATTGAACGGATAAATAAGGAATCCTTATGTTATGTTCAGATAGAAAACAGAATGTAGAAGTTGAGAGATCACATAATGGAATGGAATCATATTGATGAAGGGCGAAGAAGAAGTGGAAATGACTGTGAAGAGAAGAGAAAACGACTACAATTTCATCTTTTTGTGTTCCACTAAGGGAATATTAGATTAGAGAAGGAAGAAGTGTGCAAAAGGAAAAGAAGATCAGAATAGAGGGACTGGGATAGAGATAAGAGAAATGGAGACAACAAACAAATATCATATTGTTCCCACGAGAAAGATGAAGAAAGGAGAAGCCCAAATGTTCTTTTTCTCTTTAGTCTTTGACTGGACCTCTTGAAATGGATAATGTATGGATAGTTCTTCTCCTTCTAATCATACCCTTCACTCTCAACTCTCTAACACTCTTCCAACCCCCATCTTGTGTTATGACCGTGGCCACTTAGGCCCTTCTAGTCCATTTCGGACTCTTTCCTCATATCCAATGATGGGATTGCAATGAGATAACTATGGTATGGCGGGAGTCTTGGGGGAATGGGACGTCAGTCATCTGATGACCTTCAACTCAAAGGGAATAACAATGGGAGACTATTTATTGTATTCAGTGATGAGCAATGGAACAGAAGAAGATATCTGTGAAGGAAGAGAAGAGACTGATATAGACATTGAGGGGACTCCATTGAGGACTGAATAGACACATTTGAGTGTTTACATAGGACATACAATTAAGAGTCGATGGGAATGAATAGATATGCAAGGGAGGAAGGAGATAATTGACACTGAGGATGCACCACACACGACACACAGTGCATGGGAGGGAGGAATGTCAGTGTTCAAAGGACTGTCAAGATATACACGTCAAAGTACACAAGTCCTCAATTGCCGCCTACGACTTGAAAAGAGTTCTTCTGATGTCTCAACGTAGATATGAATCTCTCGTTAGGACGAATTCGGACTCTTCCTCCTCACACGTTTGTAATTCGAATTACATGAAAGGAATGAGGACATGAAGAGTTATATTGAGTGATGATGGAGATACGGTAATGGAAGTGTCAACAAAGTGCACTTCATCATTCTGTCCTTCCAATTACATTTCTCATGAATTCGGGCTTTGATGCATTTGTCCGTGTCCTTTATGGAACCATTGTCGTCTGATTGATGGTTAGGGCACACAAACGGGTGAATGACATCTGTTTCATGGATATTTGCACCATACTGGTGAAATAGACACTCGAACCGGTATTTGATGGCGCTTCGGTCCTTTTCGATATTATGGTGCAAATGACCATGACGCACTTTTACCCCATGAAACAGCCATTTGGTCTCCGATTTTCGCTTCGAATCCCCGTCAAATGTTGCCAATTTCGCCTTTTTTGTCACGATCACATTGCAACATAACGAAACGATTGTTTTAGAGAGGTCACTAAGTTGATAAAGGATGATCTTTACTCTCAACTAATATGTTGTAATCAACTGTTTACTTGTCACTTCATTCAACTATGATTCCATTCTGGTTGGTCGCCATTCTTGTCTACTTCATCTTCTATCTCATTCGATTCTATTTCTATGTCAGAAAACTTCCTCCAGGACCAATTCCCCTTCCATTGATTGGCAATCTATCCACAACAGTCAGTCTACTCATTCACTGACTATTCATTTCTTTCGTTAGATCCATCCACCTGCCATTTGTTTGGATCTTCCTAAATTGGCAGACAAATATGGTGGAGTATTCACTATCTACATGCCCTTTCCTGTTGTTAACATATGTGACTTCGAGATTCTTCGTGAGTTGAACAAAGGTAATGAGGGAAGGGAGTGAAAGACATAGTCATGGGCATTTGTGCCACAATGGTCAAATGGACACTTACGCAGTTATAATGATGATATCCATTGCGAACTTGTTCACTTCACCATTATTGCGCAAATGTCTATGGGGGATGTAGTGAGAATAAAGTGATGAGATTGAATGTAATTGAGGGGAGGAATTGGTAGGGAGAATGACTTCTGTTGTCACTGATATGATGTGTTTCGTAGAGAATGGAGGTAAGATTGAGGGAAGAAGGAAAGGAATGAGAATGGAAGGAGTTGTCATGTCTAATGGAGAAAGATGGAGGGAGGACTGTTATAAGTATAATGAAAGATTTTGGAATGGGAAGGAATATGATGGAAGAGAAGGTAAAAGGGACAGACAGATGATATTGAATACATCTCAATTGAAGGTACATCTATCTGCAATGGAATATCTACGATATCTAAGGAAAGAATGCGGAGAAAAGAAAGTGGTTGAAATGGAGATGAGATGGCCTATTCAGGCTCGTTATTCTATTACACAAAGGAACATAATAGATTTCCATAAGGCAACACAACTCATTGAATAGCGTACACAATGTAGATAATCTTGTATTTGCAGCTATTTGTGGCAAATGTTATCAACGAAGTCTTGTTTGGATACCGGTAATGAGAAGAGAAAGAGAAAGAACGAGAAGAAGTTGAGATATCCGTATGATGATTGTGATCGCCTCGTTGAATTTGTTGAGGGATTCAATGATTTCATCGAAATGGCAGCACGGTTGAGAGAGAAATGAGTGACATCTACTAACATTTGTTATCAGATCCAAGCTCTTCCTGGCTACAATGCTCTTTCCATGGCTGAGAAAGGTTCCTATTGTCAAGGAATATGCATTTGACAGACACAAAAGATGCTGGACAAAGGTGAATATGAGGGAATCACATCAAATACTGAGCAGCTAAGTTTCTAAAACAGTCAAAAATGCATTTCTAACTTGTTTAATCTCTACCGAACTTATGTTTCTACGTCGGATAATAGGCATCTAGCTGTTTCTATGTTCAGAGACAAGAGGAATGAATGCCATTTACTTGACAGAAAGAGTTTTTAGTTGATGAAGTACATCGAAGAAGAAGTAAAAGCAGTGGGAAGAAAGAAATCTTATTTTGAATATGAGGACCAATCAAAGAGTTTTGTCCAGGTTATCATTAGTGTATGGTAGAGAATGAGATTCTTGTTCATCAGGAATATGTGAAGAGAGGAAGGGACAATCCATCTCTCACGTATTCCTTTCACAATCACCTTTTTTGAAGAGATTCTCTTTTTAGACAGGATCAGCTTATGAATAACTGCAGCGATTTGTTCATTGCTGGTGAGAATGAATGCACTCAGAAAAATATCTGCCTTTAAAGGAGCCGTAAAGGGAGATTTATTTGCATGCACTTTCGGCGGTCAGTCTCTCCAATTCCCCCACTTTCCCGTCGTCAGAGCGGTCTGCTCTGACAACGAGAGAGTAA
>JACMIF010001040.1:0-28005 GCA_014805445.1 Diplogasteroides magnus
GGATTCAAAAGAAACTTATCTTGTACAGAATTTAACGGAGAATAATATTCGATCATAAAAACATGCATCATCGAGCAACAAAGACATCAACCAGCCAAAATACCGTGGCCAACTTTCGCAGATTTTTGATGTTTTCAGATGTAACTTTTTTTGTTTGCGATTTTTGTAGAACTTGAAGTAATATTTAATGGAGAATTGAAAGACGGTTCGAATAAAAAAAAGAACTACGGAAAATTTTTGAAATCGGCCGAGTTATGATTTTTCTAACAAAAACGACGAAAATCGCATTTTTATTAATATTCAATTGCTCCATATCAAAAACTATAGGGATGTGTGACCTCTCCATTCTACCAGTAACTTCTGCACTAATAAGCATAAAAACGCACTACATTTGAGCCCGGTCGAAACAACTTGACAAAGTAGTCACAGACTGATCCGGCCTTATAATTACTGCGTCTTAAATAAGTGCGATAGATCTTCATCAATAGAGTGCTATTAGCCGCCCAGATTTGAATTTGACTCAATGACCTCTAAAGCAGCTTAGCGTTATTATCCATGGAAGCTGAACTGATATACGGAGTACTAACGTGAGAATCCTCTCTCAATTTCATCCCACACAATTCCTCATTTTGGTTAATATTTCGTCATTTCTCTGATCTTCAGTCGTTATTTTGCATACGTTTCAGGAATATATAGGCTTACCTTCAATTTTGTTTACATGAATAATTTGTTGAGTGCATATATATGTGCAGTTCGCGATAAAAAGGAATTATTTCTATCCTTTTAGTAGTCATCCCAACTGAGTTGCAACACAGAATCTCATTTTGTATTGATATTCCGGGCGACAATACTCTAAATCACTCCTAATGGTCAGTGAAACGACGATAATAGCGCGTGAGAAAGCACCGTCGGCAAAACACATATCTAATAAGAACAGGAGTAATTCTCATTTCCATAAATCGGTCTGTTTATCGCGTTCGACTAATACTCGTAAATGCGCAATTGAATAGTTTCAGCGATGACGATAACTGATATTCGATTTTTCAATGTTTACTCTTACGCTATGCTCCTCAACATGGTCCTTGGAGTTGGGTTGAATTCATTTCTCATCTATATTGTTTCTACACACTCGGCACGCATAGGCAACTACAAGTGAGTCTCCTTGCAAATTATTCCAACAATGCTGTCGTCGGGAGTTGGTAAATTGCTCGTCATTTTCTCCTGAGTGCGGTTGTTTCATACACTGACGACAAATTTACCGACTTGGAACCCCTTGTGAGGCGCTTCCTGACGGGCGTCATCAATAAAGTGTTTTTATTTCTCTCCGTCTATGCATATTTCTCGCTCTCTCATCTCTCCGAAATTGCCACTTTCAGATACATTACGATATGCATAATTATCATCGATTTCATCTTCGCAATAAGCTTCTCCTTTTTCGGATTTGTCAGAGTGTATATTTCTCGGCGTGTACAGAACTAAATTTAGACGTGGTACGAGAGCGCCGGAGTCCTTATATTTTTTCCCGTTTCGCCTCTCAAACAAAGCCATTTTCTCATGATGGTCAGTGTATGGTTATAATCGGTAGTAAAGTCCATTTCTTAATCCTCTCATCCTCTCGGATCGGTTGTCTATCGAAGGTTGAGACAACAGATCCGCAGAGATTAGATGAATGGCAAATGTTTTTCACTACCGTTTTGTGTTTCAACCACAGTACTTACAGTTGACTTTCCAATCCGCCATAGCTTCATTTGTCCTGATTTTAATTGGAATCACTAACGGTTTCGCATACAGATTTGGGCTGCTATGCAGGTGAAAGTATTTTTGAAAATGATAAGAATCGTCATTTTTCAGTGAGAAGATATTGCAGTTATTGGAGCGGCCCCGATACCTGGCCATGGTGGCTATTATTGATGCGGTTGGTATTTGTCTAAAAGAAATTACGTATTATTTTGTGTTTCAGATGCTTGTAGCGCTCTATTTGTGCTGCGCAAACTTTCTAGTGTTAGAAGGAACGAAGTTGCGAGAAATCGCCGAGACAATCTATCCTCAAGAGTTTCATCTTGACACTGTTTACATCAGCGGAGTGTCGATGAAAGTATGTTTTTGTATTGACAGGGTGCCTAACAATAAGTGCATCTACTATTCATCTAATCTCATTTCACCTGAGCTGCCTGAAACAGTAGAACCATGGTTGGCAATTTAGTACGAAAGTGCATTCGTTATCTCTGCTGCTCCCCAGAGCTGTTGTCCCTCGTATGTGGGAAACAGCCGCTCTGTGGAGAAGCAGTGATAACGAATGCACTTTCGTACTCAAACAGCCAACCATAAGTAGAACGCTAAATAGAGATAGGATGAATGAGAAATGCACATTTCTGCCGTTTTTGAAATGCTAGACCTAACCTGACGATTTCATGATGCCGACCATAACAAAGTCGTCACTGGCGCGATGATCATATTAGCAATAATTGTTCTATTCCTGACGGTCACGGTGAGTCCTCCTTTTGCTTTGAAGATCTAAGTAGTGATTCCATGCTAGTGGACGAGAGGCGAAGTGGTCCACGAACTCATCCCATGGTCGATCTAATGGTCAACCAGCGCATTCTCATTTTCGAGATAGCTTCCTCTCGTAACGAGAAGAAACAGAGAAGAAAATGAAATTGTGCTGTTCGACCATTTCACCTCGCTTCCGCCATAGTTCAGATGATCTAAAAAAACATCTTGCAGATCTTCTGTGGCTTCCGCATCAATTCCGATATCAGGGACAAGGTGCTAAGCACGAAAGCAAAACGAATGCATAACAAAGCGTTGAGAGTGCTCATAGCGCAGGTTTGGCAGTCTAACAAAAGCACTACGAACATTTGTGCCGTGATGCTGGAATAAGCATTTGAGCCGGCGAACGGTGACGCGTCTGTCATTACTTTTACTGAATTTATGTTAACACATTTCACTATATATCATCAATTTTGGATTTTTCATCAAAAACATCTCAAACAGCCAAATTCGCATCCGTCATCATCAGAATCCCCCCTTGTAGTACTTACTTACTGATAGACCTTCAATATGCTTCTACATCAGGCTCTCACTCCGTTACTGCTGCTATACATTCCGGCTTCGGGCGTTATTTTAGGAATTCTGACTGAAATCGACATGGGCAACCTGCCAATTGTAGGCATTTTCAGATGAATTTTGGAAAATATGTACAAAAACCGTACTTGTCGGTCCATTAGGCAGCTTTTATCGAGAAGATTTTGCCATTACGACGAAAAAGTGCCATCCTCACCGCAAACACGTTGTTTAGCATCTTGATTTGAAATGCTCAATGAGTGTTCACTAAAGGCAGGATAAGCGAAATTTTCGTTGCATCATGCGCCTGTGGTGAAGATTATAGATTCTAAAACGAGAACTTTTTACATTTCCTATTCGTCTGGTTCCTTCGGAGCGGCAGTCTATCGCACCAGAGAGACATCCGCTCCTAGGAGATTAGACGAGTGAGCAATGCACTTTCTCGCATAAATCACCGTTTTCATAGTGAAGAGCCCTCTTTCATCTACTGTTTATCAGTCGAAGTCTCGACAAGGGGACCTATTGCCCACTCGTGCTGACCGCTTGCACGATTCTACCTTTTAGGCTCTGGGCATCGCCCTGGTTCTCTTTCCCACCGTCAATCCTATCATCATACTCATCTTCACAGACGACTACAGACGCGCTGTGCTCAGGCAGAATGGATCTTCGGTTACCGTTAGTGGTGTTATTTTACTCGGTGAAAGTAGATAGTCCTCCACCATAGGTGGACGCCACAGTGTGGTGTCGTATTTTCAACGGTGGGCGTTCTTGCATCGAACACGCTTTCTGGAGAATGATAATGTGTGAGAATGATACATTCCATAATGCGTCCCTTACTCTTGGGGCTAAATTGTCTGTCCCGTAGTACACACTGATGGGCTAATTTTGAAGGAGTTACACCTTCTAACAGTGATCTGTGATCCTTGCAGGAAGCGAACTCGCCATCCAAACAACGAGTAGCCGTGAATGTGGCTTCGATTGAGATGAGCTAATCGTTTGCATACAAAGCTCGGAGAGAATTTTAGGCTGTATCTGTCTCCGTGCTTTTAAAACTGACTTCTGAATAAAGCTTATTGCCTGTGGACCACTTCAACATTGACATGCCACACTAGTCAGCAGTGCCCAATTAGGTACTAGGGTTTCTACATCGGGAGTAGCGTGCATTCGTCTGTTGTCTGATTCGTGAGGAGCGGTTGTCTGTTGCATGAATGAGACAACCGCTCCTCGGAAATCAGAAAACAGACGAATGCACTCTACTCCCGATTAAGAAACCCTACCAATTACCTAGACCTGCGCTTTCATAGATGTAGGAGTCTTGGGAACCATTCGGCCACAGGAAACCATTGTGAGATCTTTCCCTTCTCTGTCACATGGTTCCTATCGAGGTTCTCTTCTCGAAGAACGCATCGCTCACGCAAAGAGTATACGCAATGGCCAGAACTTGTTAGAGTATAAATAGTTGCACGTATGCAATGATTTCCGAGAGAGTGTGTCACTTTTCCAACCTCTCCAATGTCTTGAGATTTTTCGTCTCTTCTCTTCATAGACGACGGATCTTGCCGAGATTTAGGGTGGCCAAAATTTGCAAATGCGGAAACGAAAGCGAATCTTGATAAAGCGAAAGGGGGAACTGGGCGGGAATGGAAAGGGAGAGTGAGGGGTTTGTCTCCGTGAACAGCCAAAGGAAGCGTCTCCCTCTCTTATGTTCCCAGTTCCTTGAATGGGATGCCAATGAAGCTGCTACTGCCCACTGCTATACTCCTATTGATTGATGTGGCTGCTTCTGCTGGAATTGGAGGAAGTAAGGTTAATTTTTTTGATTCGCGAGCCTTTCCGCTCCTTGTTCACACTGAAAATAAGTATATCTTTCAATTAGTTATGCATCCCGATTGAATCGTTGCTCTTGCATCTCGTATATCTCACAGTTGAAACATATCCATAATGAAGAAGGAGGGCATAGAAACGACGCAAAATTAGAGAAACTCAAGCCAAAAACATAGAGGCGTATCGGTTTCAGTTCAATTGCGTGGCATAATAAAAAAATGTAAAAAAAATCTCATGTTCGAAGCTAATAAAAGATAATCGATATTCCTATTTCTTCTGCGCTTTCAGCAAGTCGCATCGTATCAGTTGATGTTGTATCATTACTCGTGTTTAGGTGGAAACAACTCTTTGTTCTTGGCCCCTCGACGACAAAGATACAGGTGGGGGGGGGGGGGGGTAACCGTGGGGAATGGAGGAAGAATCTTGTTTACAGTAACAATGGAGCGGGGGACTACTACTCCGTGGCTCCAACCGTACATTCCTCAGTCATTTCCGCGTTCATATTGAATTCTTTCAACCAGATTCTTCATCGTGAAGAGTCATATGAGGTGGGTGGTAGGGGTTCTAAAACGGTAGTGGATTCCATACTACCGCCTCATTTCCCTCAGCGGTAGTGGATGCAAATTATTACCGCAAATTCTTCATTACCGCACATACATTCCGGCCGGCGAGACTTACACACCCGTTAGTACCGGGTCCCCGGCCGGTATACCGGGTGGGGCGCTGGGTGCAACGATCCCCCACTGGATGGGTGGTCGTTCATTCGAGATCCGAATAGCGAATTGAGAGTATTTTTTGGCAGTTTGACTACTGTTTTGGTTATGTTTCACAGAGGGTATATCATCATACATGTATATATTATAATTGAAACATAACCCATTGGCCAAGTAATGAAACTGTCAACGAGAGCGAAAACAGATCTTATGGCGTAAATTTCCATGACTCAGTTGTCTTTTGACCATTGAATCGTTTGGCACTCGTTTCGTGAGATTTCACTCCTTGAGCAATAGATAGCCGCCGCTCGATTAGGAGAGGCAAGGGAAACAAGTTGCCCCACGGCTGCTTTCCATTTCCTTCAGAAATAAACGCGCCGGAGATATAAGCCAAAGTGTAATTCGTTACAATAAATGACTACTGGCATGCACAGGAGACAGATCAAAAACATGGCAGAAAACAACAAAAGCCACTTCGCTGGGTAGAAAAATTAGACATGATTTTGTTTCCTTTCCAGGGCGACACAGACTTCTCGAACTACCCCGAGGGCGCTGTCATTACATTTCCCTACTCACCCATTAGGTACGCATTATCACTTGTTTCGTCCATCTTATTGTTGGGGAACTCTGTTGAGAAAGACTAAGAAATGGAAATGTTTTGGATGTTTGCACCACTGTGTAATCCCCGAACCAAATATTTGTTCGGGCTTCAAAATCGGTAGTAAAATATTATTCCTGTAATCTGAACTGAAAGACAAGCTTCATTTGACTACTCCACTAAGGCTCATTATCCTATGCAAAAGCACGAGTGGCGACTGTCTAACCGAAGAAATAGCACGTAAATAAGAGAGTGCGTAGGTGGACGAAAAGTCGCCATGTGTACCAGCTAATTCAGTTCCGTTTACATGAATAATACATTTATCATTCATCTCATACACTCGGAGCGATTATTTGCCGCTCGTAGAGACAGCTCTTCGTTGATTGGAATTCACTTCCTACCGATTTCTAAGCATATTTTTAAAAATATATATGTTTTAACCCTAATATTTATAATATTGTGTTGGATCGTCGTTACATCTTGATAAGGAATTTGTAGAGTGTACGGAATGATGTACTACTGGAGTGCCTCCTTCATTCCGGGAGTCGAGGCGAATACGACGGACGTCGGAGTAACTGCAATCGGCGAAGGGAAGGCGACGTATGATTTCAAGATTTAACATGAACCGCTCACAAGATGTAGGGTACAGAAAGGAAGCATCCTAATGATGGACAACCGCTCCGAGGAATTATATGGATGAAACATGCACTAAGGCTCACTTTCCCTTTCCTAGTGGTTATGAAATAACTCTAGCAAAAATTTTAAACAGTTCCTCATTATTGCTATTATGAATGGATTTCAGATGCAGAAAACGTCTGACTGAAATTGGCGACCGCAGGATTCTATTTGTCGCGTTTCCCGATGGAAGAAGGTTGGCAATTTGAAGAAGAAATTATGATTTGAATCGTACTGCAATCAGCAAAGTCATCATGTAATTTGAGGCACGCAGAAAACGACTAAATCATAGGGTGTCGCATTTGGGTAATTATTGACAGCCGCGGACCCCCTAGTCATCTAACTTCATTCTTAGCGGTCGTCTCTCACTTCGCAGAGACGACTGCTACGAGTGAACATAGAAGACTAGAAATGGCTGGCTGTCAATAAATGCCCAAATGCGACACCCTACTAAATCAATAAAATGAAGATTGCAGGCCCAGAGAACTCGCGTGGCAATGTCCACTGCATGATGAGTGCTGTGAGTGGGAGTGCTGCAGTTTTGACAGGTAGAGGAACGAAAAGTTGGCAGTTTGAGAACTTTATGGGTTATGTTTCACAAAGGGCAAATCGTCAAATACACAGTGGCCTTGAAACTTAACCGTTAAATAATATAATTGTCATTCCGAGCCAGTTCCCATGACCTTATTCTCAAACGATCGCAATTCCACTCTGATATATATGGGCGAAGAGGGCGAATGACACGAGCGATATCTCTGCGCCATAACAGTGAATTGGGCACTGGCGCCCTCGTTATAATAATAATAACATGTTTATCGCATGGTATGTTTCCTGATCAAGGCAATATACGAAGATTATGCACATCTTTGAATTCAATAACCGGCGTAAAATTGAACAAAGAGCAGTTGTTAATTAGGAGGGAAAACATGATGTTTTAGGAGATTAGAAAATGATTTGGGACTAGGGGAATTTATAAGGTGTGAAGGGAGACCGTTCCAATCTCTTATAGCTCTACAAAGAAAAGATCTTCGGTGAAGAGAAGTTCTAGATTTGTGGCAAATGATTCTTTTAGAGTGTCCACGAGTGTAACTTAATTTGCGTATCTTATTGTACATTGAGGAAAGGGAGGGCAAATATCCGAGGATTGACTTATACATTAGAATGAGATCCGCAATTCTTCTCATTGTTTTCACGGCAAAAGTGTCCATTTCATCATTACGGCACAATGGTCCATGGTGCACTCGACTTTCGCCCCATAAATTATGGGCCATAATACACTCTTCTCAGTTTTCTGCCCCGCATCGAAGTCGGCATCTTCACTCGTGCATTGTTCACTGCACTCGTGATCGTGCCACTGGGCATCTTCCTCTACGTCATGGGTTTCAAACTCAAGAAGTACATACTACTGCAGGTACCTATTCTTGTACGTTCCATCTTTACCCTTGCCATGTCATGATATCCATAGCATTTTGGAACTCCCCTTGTATTCATTAGTCCGTGTCAGCAGGACTATCCGTCGAGGGTTCGGCCGGTGAACTTCTACGAAGTCAATTAGGAAAAATACCTTTTTGGAATACTTTTACGAACTGTTTCCGATCATGTAAATTTGACAGCAAGCTTCGATATGTGTAAATCCCGTGCCGATCATTCAAGCTTTTGTTTCAAATGATTTGTTAACTGTTTTAAGTGCCAGCGCGCTCGCGAAATGAGGATGCGGAGGTCCCAAACCGTTGGGAGTCGAAGCAGTTCCACGGATGTCTTCGTCATGGAGTCACCCTCTTCATTGCACGTGTCATCATTACGGTCGTCGGGTTCGACGGACTCGGCGGACTCAGCATTTTTTTCATCAGACTCCACATTTTGAACGTGAATCGTGTCAAAAAATAACGGGAAATGTCTTTCATGTGCAATTTTCGTGATATTATTGTAGGTGTAGATACAAAATTGAGTAGTATTCATCCTAATGGAACTGTTACATACATCTAGTACGTCATAGGATTTCTAAATCGCTAAATCGGCAGTAAAGCGCAGTTCTCTTTTGTCTAATTTGCTCGGAGCGATTGTCTTTAATAGGCAACCGCTCCGAATTAGAAATGCACTTTCCTACCGATTTAGAAACCCTAGTGCGTGTGTCTACCAGGGGTTCTAAAACGGTAAATTTGTCGTCATTCTTCCCCGCCGCGCGGTGGTCTATGATGGAGTGAGACAACCGCGCTCCGGAGAAGAAAGGCGACAAATTTACCGTTTTAGAACCCCTAGTGTCTAACATACGTCTGGTTGAGCCACTGTAAACTCTCATTCGTGTGCCATTTCATCGTTTCTCTTATCAACACTCGTGCTTTCGCATATGTTACAACCGCATCATTTAAATTCCGAATAAAGTTTGGTTGATATTGCATAATATTGCCATCCTTACGTGTGCAGTAGCGTGAGTAGATTCGGCTTGCGAGATGCGGATCCGCATGATTTCCATGATCATTTGCATTTCTCGCGGATTCCGCATGCGGTCCCTCTTCCCCTCCCTCCTCTCCCTATTATTTCTCTCCCCTATCATTTCTGTCCCCTATCATTTCTTTAATTTGCATTGGATGAGGCCTCGCATGCGGAGAGGAGTAGGCAAATGATGCTGGATGCGGTGAATGAAGGAAAGCTGGATGCTGAATCCGCATTCTGCGAGTACTCACCATAGTGTGCAGCTAACGTATTACTAGTCGTTCAGTGATTCTAAATGTAAGAAGTGTTGAGATGGTATTAAGTATGTGGACTCCTTCAGTATTCTGAATGTGTGTGTGTCCATTGACGTGAATGATGACATGTAGCGCTGATGGTCTAATTTTTCGCCTATATTGGGCGGTCACCATGACTTTTGGTAGGCAACATGGCAATTCCACGTCCGGGACCTAGACACTTGGAATCAACACATAAAATTCTATTTGCTGGAATTTTATCAGAAAAAATTTCAGAAAAAAATGCTACAATCGATCAGGATTGCATCGAGTGCTTGGAATAGTGCCGAGAACCGGACGAGATCGACTGTCTGAAAATGTCATCAAATCGTTGATTAGGACTTGGTACAAGCGCTTACAACTTGATAAGAACGACCACCACCAACCGGTACATTTTTACGCCAAAAATTTTGCAGATGTTCGGCTTATTTTATGTCATAAGCCTTCTCAATTCACCCGTATAAAAGACTCGCCGTTACCAATGGTACTCATCACATCCGAAAGATGAATAAGCTCCTGGTCTTCCCTCTCCTCGCAATCCTCTGCTGTTCTCAAATACAAGCCCAGTTCGTCCTTCCTCCTCTTCCCGTTGGACCAGTACTTGGAGTCGCATCGAATGTCACTGCTGTTGGTGCTGCCGCCCTGCAGGCTGCACTTGCAGCCTACGTCGCGGTAAGTCTTTCTCTTAACAACTTTGCGCTATAGGGCAATTAAGGCTGTGATGGGACTGGTCTCCGCTCTATAAGCACTATCAGGCAGTGGTCTCGGAGTGCTTTTGGGTGTAGTGGCCCAAGTTGTGTTCGCCGCACAATCTCTGCTGTCAGTCGCACTTGGTAGGCATCTTCTAATATGTCATTAGGGTGTCCTAGACGGAATATGATATACATTTACAGCAGCCCTGATGGGTGTAGCAGGCGTTGGAAGTGGCCTCTTGGGCACAGGATTCGGAGCATCGGCTGCATTGGTTACAAGTCTCACATCTGCTCTTTCCGCAGCCATGGGCACAGCCACTTCTCTCTTCGGAACCCTCCTTGGAGTTGTTGGTGGAGTTGTGGGTGGCCTGACTGGAGCTCTCGGAGACCTTCTTGGAGGTTCGTGTTCATATTAAAGAGAGCAGAATACATTAAAGAGACACATTCAGGAGTTTCATTCGGCTAATCTTCTGCATGAACTCATTCAACTTTCGGAATCATGCAGCATTGTCATCTGTTGATATGTACAGACAATGCAAGCGACATTTTCACTTTATCGTCATTGCAGTTTGGTGCTAGAAAATAAACTGTTAATATCTACTTAAACTCTTCTGAATACCTTTTCATTATGTGTAGCACACGATGGAATTGAGATATCTACAGGCAATATACCCAAAACAAGGACGGACGGATTAAAGAGTTGTGTGTGGAAAAAATAAAATGACTTTATCACGGGGCAAAAAATCTAATGGAAATGAAGTGACACTATTCCATATTTTTGGCAATGTGTCATAAAGCAAATCTCTAGCGCTCTTTTCCAGGTAACAAAACAAAATAAGACACAACGATTGAGCGCGAATTCTCTTATTTATCTTTTATGTTGATGGGGTCTTATTGTGCTCTTCTGGCCTGATGATCTATTTACACTCTACTCTACTCCCGATTTAGAAACCCCAGTGATTGTACCCTCTCTCTCTCATCTTTCGATTTGTTTTCTTCGGGACTGGTAGTCTTCGCATAGTGAATTCCAAAATTCTCTCCGCATCTTCGATGTCTATGTCGTGTGGTCGTCTCTGAAGCATACAGATGATCGCGCAATATTGAAAGGAGAGATGCGGCATGAATGCACTTTGGCAGTCACTCTGTCAACATTGCTCGGTACCGCAAGTCGTGATCTCACATATGCATATTCTTTTCAATAGCAAAATAAATTGGCCGACTTTCAAATAGGTTTACATTCGGGATGACAAAGGAGGGTTGTTATTGACAGCCTTTATTTCTAGCCTTCTAATTTCATTCAGAGCGGTAGTCTCTGCGAAATGAGACTGTCCACTAACTATCGGCCTAATGGCGACATGACATAGTAATCACTAGTGCTCATTTCCTTTCAATGACGATATTCGCCCAAAATCGAGGGAACACGATAAACGCTATCAGTGATGTTTCGCAGGGTGGATAAAAAGGACGAGAAAGGAAAAAGCCTTCAGTTGAGTAGTGTCACCATGCACTCCTCCGCTCTTCTCTTCATTCTTGCCTTGGGCATTCCTCTTGCATCGGCCACTCTTGGACTATCGCTTGGAGGGCATTCAGCTCATCGTGTAAGTGAACATTAGGGATGGCAGTTTGACTACACTAGGGGATATGTTTCATAGAGGGTATATCCTCAAATTTATAGTGCCATAGAAACATAACCCATAAAGTAGTCAAACTGTCAACCATACTGAACATTAGAGTCTAAGCTGATTTATGCCAATTCAGGCCATAAACACATCTACCTTGTCTTGACTGAAGAACAAAAATTACACACATTTCATTGCCAGCGTGTGGAAGCCAGAAGGAGCCTATGACATGGACGGCATCCAGAACATCAAGGTGAGTCTAACGAAAACGGCAAAGAAATTGGAGGCAGCGGGGATCGAGCCCGCGGCCCTCCGACTCATGGGGGATGCTCTAGCCGCTGAGCTATACTCCTCCCCCATTCCCGGTCTCTCTTTACCTCTGCGGTTAACGAGTGCTGCTAGTCAGCACAGTGAGAACAGTTGTCATCTTTGATCTTAAGATGACGTCATCAGAATGCATGGGCTGCCGGAATGTCGCGTGTGGATGGATACATCGCCGGCTGCTCATATCCTTTCTGTCCAACTGCAGCCAATCAGGTGAGACCATTCAACATGAAATAAAGAGTTTGGTATGAACAAGACCGTGAAAGGGAGTGAGTCTTGTAAATTTATTTATTTTTCAGGTGGAGGCTGCTCTTAACAAATTGAAATCTGAGGGAGCGAAAATCGACCATTTATGGTTGCAATTAGGATTGACACAGTTTTCTCACGACCAGAACTACGATCGTCAGTTCCTTACCGACATGGCGAACAAGGCCGTCAGTATGGGATATAGTGTAAGGAAGAGTGAGGGCAGATGGAATCCCAAAGTTCGATTTTTCTCTCTGTACCCTCCGTCGTGCGCTCGTACCTGGCGCATAGAGATGACCGCACGGCGGGAGGGGCACAGGGAGATGGAATGAACTTTGGGATTCTATCTGCCTTCAAGGAATATGAGGGGGTGAAGTGAGGATAGGGTATCGTCAGGTTGGAATCTGGACAGACGCCGATTTGTGGGACTGGATCATGGGTGACTGGACTGGAATGTCCAAATATCCGCTTTTGTGGTTGAACATGGATAAAAACCAGGTCAGGACTCCTTCTCTTAGTCTTCATTGAATTATTTCGTTCAGGACTTTGCTGGATTCACGACCTTTGGTGGATGGAGCAAGCCTGATATTAATCTGTACGACGAGAGCGAGGGACCGTGCAATATGGGCTATGCAAATTATAACTTTTACCCATGAACGGAGAAGACTTAGAAGTTACATGCTCAAATAAAGAACGTATTCTATCCCTTTGTGCATCACAATAGTGTGGGGTCACATTCAATAGCACAAAAATACATATTATCATTTCGATCTGAAACGATTACTGGTGCTATTCCTCAAGAGATAGTTTATCAATGAATGGTTGATTGAGCTCGAATTGAAAAGTCTCGTCGCCTTGCTCCTATCAGTGACCCAGTGTTCAAGACAACACACATTGCATACACAAAAAACCAGAAGACCACAAAAGTCGTCTAAAGAAATGGCAAGGGAACGTGATGCTCTGCCTTTTCAGACACTTGCTAATAGAACATACGCGATTTTGAAAATTCATTTTTCGATTCCCTTCTTTCTTTGTCCCCTCCTGCTTTCCTGACCAACGTTTCTGCTCACATTATTTGGGGGAAACAAATCGGAAAAAAGAAGGGGCAATGATGAAACGAAGTATATAATCGCCGGGGGAGCGCACAATATTTTTTTACAATAAGTTTGAGAAGGGAAATATTATGGGACAGAGAAAACGGGAAAATGTTTATGGTAAATGAAGAGACGGAAGAGAAGCTTGAGAAAGAAAAAAAACATGAGGGAAAGATAAAATGAGGAGTTATGACAGTCAACAAATTGACTAATATAATTTCCCGTGCGTTCACACAGTGGACTTCATTGCGAGGAGGTTTATATGAGACATCTTCTGTAAGGGTGGACCACCCCTTTGCACAGTTTCTCAACTTTAGGTCTCCGAATTGGCTGAAAACTTGGTTTTAGGGTAAATCGACACCGTAGATCACGAATATGTGGTCCGTTTGACATGAAAAAATTACGTTGCCTCAGGGCATGAAATAAAACCAAAATTCGTCAAAAATAGGTGAAAGATCCGATCTGTAAATTTGATGTGGCATTCAAATTCTGGTCCCTATGGCACATAATGATATAAAAATGAGACATGTAACTTCATTTTGAAGCTCATTTTTTGGCCATTGAAATTTTCAAACGGCCGTCGTGTAAAATTTTTGCACTAGCGACACTGAATGGACATCAATTTTGGATTCTACGCAGTCGATTACCCTATATATGCGAATTTTAGCCAAATAGGAGATGACAGTTTTGCTCCACAGTAGTGAGATTTTGCTCATTTCGTGGACATGCGCTCCTCTCCCTACCATCCCTCTCCCTACCCTCCCTCTCCTTACCCCTGTCAACGCAAACATCTCATATTCGGGTGATGCAATGACTAAAACTTATAATACTACGGACTGACACCAAGAGTTGCATTATTTGGGGCTTGGATCGTTTGTTATGAATCTGCAAAATAGGCATGTCGTGAGATGGCGATGCAAACATCACTCATTTAGGATTTTTTAAACTGAAAACCAGGCACCATTGAGGCACATGCATGACGGTATTGTAGCAGCACGTCAATAGTGTACTGCATAGTGTTTATACCAGCTTCATTGGCATAGGTTGAAAAAAATGGGCGATTTTTTGAATGAGTGATGTTTGCATCGCCATCTCACGACATGCCTATTTTGCAGATTCATAACAAACGATCCAAGCCCCAAATAATGCAACTCTTGGTGTCAGTCCGTAGTATAAGTTTTAGTCATTGCATCACCAGAATATGAGAAGTTTGCGTTGACAGGGGTAGGGAGAGGGAGGGTAGGGAGAGGGATGGTAAGGAGAGGAGCGCGCGCGAAAAAACGACTGTCCACCAAATGTGCAAAATCTCATTACTGTGGCGCAAAAAGGTCACCTCCGATTTGGCTCATTTTGAGATATATGGGGCAATCGAGTGCGTAGATTCCAAAAATGATGTCGACTGAGCGTTGTTAGTGCAAAAATTTTACACGACGGCCGTTTGAAAATTTCAATGGGCTAAAAATGGGCTTCAAAATGAAGTTATAGGTCTCATTTTTATATCATTATGTGCCCTAGGGGCCAGAATTTGATTGCCACATCAAATTTGCAGATCGGATTTTTCACCTATTTTTGAGGAATTTTCGGTTTTATTTCATGCCCTGAGGCAACAAAAATTTTTCATGTCAAACGGACCTCATATTCGTGATCTACGGGGTCGATTTACCCTAAAACCAAGTTTTCTGCCAATTCTGAGACCTAAAGTTGAGAAACTGTGCAAAGGAATTGACCAGGAGGTCCACTCTTACAGAAGATGTATGTTATAAGACCCGGATTGAATAAACCATTAGGTGGACTTGGATCGCACACTACAGCCATCACTTCTAAATTATGTTTGATTGTATAAATAATAGATCAAATGCTAATAGAGTTCTGTACACGGTTACTTTTCATGAATAGTAGATACAGGAAGCGACAATGAGCCTGCAGGACACCAAACAAAGAGCCTCGCTCTTCGACTCACACGTTCTTCTCGCACTCTGCTACGCGTCGGGAATCTGGCCTCTCACGAAGACAGTCATCTCCTCGATCCGCATCAGTCACCGAGCTCTCGAACGAACCCTCATCCATACAAGCCTGTATGCACAAAGAGATAGAAGACGGAACATCCAGGATCTTCGTGGACTCTCTATGTTCATTGATTCTATCGACTACATACATGAGACGAGCGAAACATCGATGAACAGGCCATGTGCTACGAAGATACGACAACAGATGGCCGACAAGACTGACGGAGTGGTCGCCCCCCCCCCCCTCACACGAAACGTCCCCAGCCAGACTCCTGCCAGATGGACCGACTCAATCAAGGAATACGCTAAGATTCCCTACAGTATAGGTAGGGACTAGTGTTGGCTAATGAAATACTCACGCGAGATGGAATACGAAAGTGCACGCCCTCCTTCGTATTCCATGGTATGGGAATACGAGCGAAGCGGTCGTCCATTTTTTAGGATTCCATGGAATCCGAGCGGTTTTACTTCGTATTCCCCTAAATACGAGCGTTTGTCATGGCATTTGGTGACCTTATCGGCAACGTAGGCGGTTGAAAATTTTTATCCTGTAGTAACTTTTGGCGTAGAATCCGAATATCATAGTCATTTGTTTTGGTTTTGTTGTTTAAATTTGTATTCCTTAAAACTTTGCGGAATTTATATTCTCACCGGATGCCATGACAAACGCTCTTATTCAGGGGAATACAAAGGTAAAACCGCTCGGATTCTATGGAATCCTAAAAAAATATGGCGCGACGCGCTTCGTATTCATTTGAATATGAAAAATGAAGGGAGACGGCCGCTCCAATCCACGAGAGAATGAAATGGGGATAAAAGTGCAACTGCTCGTATTCCATCAGCCAAGACTAGTAGGGACCCCAAACGATTTTTTCAAAATAGTCCAATCGGGTCCAAATTTGGCTCAGATGTAGATCAAGTGTGTATAAGCCATTATCCAAAAATTCATATCGATATCTGTTCTCGTTCGCCCGCGGCAGCCTCTGGCGCGGCCTCAAAAGAGTCCATCTCTTCCCGCCCTATTTCCAGCCGCACGCCCTATGAAGGGGACCTACAGATATTTCACTGCCGCGGGCGAACGGCTTGAGATATCAGGATAATTTCTTTGGAATCAGACTCTTGCACACTCGTTCTACCTCTGAGCCAAATTTGAGCTCATTTAGACAACTTTGAAATCGTTATTGACAACCGGTCGAAGAATTTGGAGATTTTCTCGCTTTTGCGAAAAACCTCATATGCGAAATTCAAAAATCATTCCATAACTATTTCATACACTTCGTAATAAATAATATTTGTGAATTTCACGAGGGTACATGTTCTGCTATGCGAGTTATATCCAATTTAAACCAGCGAAAAGAGCACCGAAGATTCCATTGAGAAAATCGTTACGAATTTGCATATATTATGGCTTTTCACTGCTTACAATTTGAAAGATAAGCTCTATGTAAACAGTCTCTAAAAAACCGTTTCTCAAAATAATTCGAATTTCAAAAGTTACTGAATACTGAAATTTCGAATTCCAAAATTTCTCATATACCGATTTGCATGAAAATTTCGTTGCTTAGGTTTTTCGGCAAGGCGAATCGATTAAGCCTGTTTCCAGAAGGGTTCATCTTCAAATAACGGATGATCAATAATCGATCAATATCAATCAATAATCCCCGGATCTCAAAAAGTTCACCATTCGATTCCTCATCCGTCAATTAGCCTGGAAAACACTTAATCTCGACAAAATATGCTCTAGTTGACCCGATTTGGACATCGAAAGAGGGCAATTCCACCGGGAAGAAAAAAAAGCACGCGTTTGGGGCCCCTAAGTATAGGGCGATCTACGAGATCGTCACGCCGAGAACCATACCGTCATTGGTTGACTCGAGCTCGTGACTGAAGCACCTGGAAGAACTGTGATCCAAGCGGCGACGCCGTTGGAAACGGATCTACTAAGTAACTAAGTAGGTAACTCAGCACGAATATTGTGATGATATTCAATCCTTAACTTTATGATCTTCAAAACCACTTTATCCTTCCGTATTTCAATTAACTATATTATCTTAGAGATGATAATGATGTAACCGGATATGAGATTATGTAACAGGGAATGAAGTACACGTGTGAATCAATTCAATGGCCTTTGCCATCTTTCTCTACTCAATACCATACGAAGAGCTGCATACAAATCCTTTTCAACGAAGTCTGGCTGTCTCAATGCCATTTGTTCCCTGGGGGACAATTCGGAAACAAGTTTAGAAACGGGTTGAATGTTTCCATTCAATCGACATCCTTCTGCATACACTCCAGTCTCAACAAGAACCTCAATTGGAACAATGAGACAATCATGCATACTCTACTTACAGCAATACATCGTCTGACAACTCGACGAGTCTTGAGGGCAGGAGGACGAACCTAAACACAAACAATCACATCTCTCTCATATTCTCCACTTTCAACCTCATCCTCAAATGTTTCCAAATCAATATGATCGAATCTTCCCAATCCTCCGTGCCTCAAATATCTATCGAAGAGCTTAGCACCCAGAATGTCAGATTCCGGATTGTCTCTGAAAAAAGAGAATTGTTGATAAGAGAAAAAGACAATGACACTGTTCTGACTGTCGACATGCCATATTATATTAATGACCGAATGACAACAAGGAATTGTACTAACGTGACAGACAAAATCTCTACCACTACATCATAAAAATGCTATAACATCACTTACCCAACAACGTATATAGAATTTGGTGGTTCGATCCCACGATCCATCGCTTGGTTCTAGAATGATATAAATAAAAAGGCAAATAAAACAAAGAGACTTGAATGCAGTGAACGGCATGTAAATAACTCATTTCGGTTGGCTTTCCGAGAACAGCTCTGAAATGTCGTGTACCCATGAATACTTGCAGTTCACTCACCTGTAGTGCAATTCCCTTCCAGTCTGTTTCTCAAACATTGTCTCCAGACAATGAAGAAACATTCCATGACCAAATCGAGGAAGAGGAAGAGGTTTTTCTGCCATCCATACCTATAATCAAATGAATAGTACAATGGTCATAAGGGATAACTTACTAGATCAACATTACATGCAATGATAGGAAGATGAGGAAAGGGAAGAGTTCCTCTCTTGTATGACAATGAACCAGGATCACCATTAGTCAGAAGTACATCACTAATCAATTGTAGTGCACTCTCCCATCTAATCGGTTCACCCAATAGAAGGATAGCTTAACAGAATGATTCATTCAAAGACATTCATCAACTAACCTTCAAGAGGCTCAAAATCTGGTCTGACGTAAGTGGAGAAATCAGTTTTCCTCCTTGTGAAATCACCACAGTCAAGAAATGGAAACATTTCCCTCAGATCATCAACACTACACACTTTCTTGAATCCCAGACTGTAATGGGGGATCGAGTTAGAATATCATTTCGTTCACTAACGTCCTCGCAATTTGTTTCACTGGTCCCTGTCCCACAACAAGAACATGTTTGTCGTGAAGGTCTACGAACATTCGAAGAGGAGAATGAGCCATGACCACTTGTGATGGAAGAATCTCAACATATATGCTACAGTACAATTAACAAGTGTAAAACTGACCGTAATATCCAAGTATTCACTCAATCTTTCTGCCTTTTCAGCTCTCATTGAATTTGTTCCATTAGTGAGAAAAACCGTTGGAATGCAAAATTTTCCTAAGAGAAAAGGATGGAAGTAGAGTGGGGAAATGAAAAGAAACCTTTGTGAGTTATCTGTGCTATAGCATCTCTTGTTCTGGGGAGAAGATCTCTTCCTCTTACAAGGACTCCATCAATATCAAGTACTATTCCAAAGTTACGCTCAAATTGAATAACATTTAGACAACATACAACTGTACTAACCTTCGATTCATTACCAAATCTGTAAAAGTTCCTGAGAAGTGAGGAATGCAAAGGTTTCATTCTTCCGTCTATATCTTATTCACTCAAGCAATCATTCTAGTTCATTTCATCTGAAAGAGTTCGGAGATAAGATCAAACTTCCGTCTCATAAAAATATCACCGTTCGACTCTAACGAAAAATCAAATGCAAATACAACTTTTAAAAATTCAACTATTTTATTAGCGATAGCAAAGTAAAAATAGATGTATCACGCAATAAGGTACGGCAAATTCTAGATATTTTATGAATGAAAAAAAGGAAAATTATGCACGAGAACAATTTTTGGTACGATAATTGACAATGGTGATTTGATCTCTATGAAAAGAACTGACACATGTCAAATGATAACATGTGGAAAATATCTAGACAGAAGATAAATATCCTTGCATATAAATGGAAAATAATGCCGATGACTATAAGGAATGGAAAGAAAGGAATAGAATTGCATAGAATTGATTCGTTAGTTTTAAAAACTTCTCTACAAGAGTGGAGAAATCGTATACAGGTTGCACACAACAAGACAAAAAGAAATCACAAATTGGAAACGTCGATTGTCCCATTGGATGAAAGAAATTCTTTCCAATTGACGTTCAAGTTGTCGGTTTTGATGAGTGATAGAAGAATGAAACAATCTCCAGAGGCTGGTTCCAGAACCTGATAAAGATCATGCGGGTCATATTCACTCTATTCAAAGCAAGGTTGCAATATAAAAACATTAAAATCTTTTGAAAACGTGTGAAATAAAGTGAAAGGTCCTAGTGGACGGAGAATTAAATTACGATTTCAAAAACATCCTCAAACGACAGTCTAAATCCACTTTGGGCTGAGCTAGAGCTATTTTTGTTAACAAAAAAGAGAGAAAAAATTTGTTATAGCAGCTAGAAGTGGATTAATGGTTAGACCATCGTTCGGAGAATTTTTTTAATCGTCATTCTATTCACATGCACCTTTCATTCTATTTCATATATATTTTTGTTCAAAAGTTTTAGACTATTTCTTTGTTGCAGCCTTCATTCAAAGATAAACTCTCTCGCACTTAAAAAAAAGTCTTCTGAATGGGTAAACAAAGTCCATATACAACGGTTTTTGCAATCTGAAACCGCAAATTCATATTCCCGCTACAGAAGTCCCATCGACGTCGGTCTCCTTTTCCCCTGAGTGCCCCCACCCCTCCCTTTCCATTCCCCCATTCACTCTTCCTTCAGTTATTCCTTCTCTGTGTTATATTTGTACATGTCGTCACATCTATTTGATGTAATAAATTAAATTAAATTAAATATTCTGGCTAATTCGGCTGTGCTGATTACTGTTTTTTTTTGCTCAGCACTGTTCAGGGTCGACTAGGATTAAAAGGGGAAATTTTAACTGTTGATCGTTTTCATGTTTGATTTGATCTGAAAGACTTATAGAGGGCGCAACTGATACTGTTGGTTCATGAGCAATAACATTCTTCGGCTGCGGGGACTGTAGGAAGGGGGTCTGAAGATATGTTCGCATACGAATAAATATATCTCTATTTGCATTACGTTCCGTTCTCTCAGAAGATCTGCTCTAAGACAACATTTTAAAACAACAGAGAACTTTGCCAGAAATGAAAAATCGAAATGGTTGCGAAGTACGATGAAACTCATTAAACGTTTTCTGACCTCGAATTCGGCACTTTCATGGTTGACAGACGAGGGAAACTGAAAGAATAGTACCAATTAAAATTCACACATCAAACAATATCGCATTACGATGCGAGAGTTAAGCTATTTGTATGACAATAAGTATGGTCAAATGGTTGAAAGATAGATTCAGTGGTTACTAAATATAAGAATGACTGAAACCTGTTTGATTTCCAAGACGAAAGTATCAACTCGATTGGCGTTCCCTTTCTTTTTCTTCTTATCAGTCTGTACATTAAGAGTAAAAGAGAGACTTCGAGATGTCAAATCGAACTTCGTAAAACTTCCATTTGACAGAAGTTTAGATGGAGAACTAGGCTAAAACAAAATAAGTGTCAAAATGAATAAATAATTAAATAATACCTTCTTGAAATGTGTAACAATTGAACCAAGGAAAGTTTTTCGTTTCTTCAATCCATGTGCTTTCAGCATCAATTGCACTTTAGTGCCGGAATCCTGAAAATGGCTGATTTAACGTTTATAAGACCATATTTCGAAAAGGTTTTCGTCAGCGATATCCCCCTATCGACCCGGTCCGCTTTTGAGGTTCGTTTACGACTTGTCAATTCAAATATGCCCTGCTGATCAGCCCTAATCTTGACAGTTTTTCATAACGATTCTCCATCAAATCTCAAATGCAAGGCTCAACTATGAACAGAACTATTATTGATAGAACCGATAAATTGATGATGGACCTGAAGAAAAAGAGTTCCCGTTCTCCTCTCCATAGTAATAGATATTTTGCTAGCTAAAAAAGACGTAACAGCAATGGAAGGAAACGATTGCTTCAACTTGGAAGTTCCAAGGTTAAAGTGGGTGAGTGAATGAATGAATGGGGAAGAGTCAGTTAATCAGTCTCCAGATCGTATCACATAGTTTCATCACCCTCAGTGACAGCTCACTTTAAATGAGGCCAATCCCCCACCTACTAACTCTTCATTGCCAAAATTTCAGGAATTAATCAGAGTCACTCCATGTTAATGTGATTTGCTTGTCTAATCCTTGGTACGCTAAAAATGTACTCACCGAAACAATTGAAACAGAGACAGTCCGTGTTCCAACGGAATCAACAGATGAAGAACTTGCGGAGGGAGAAGAAGTCTTTCCAGATGAAGAGGCCATTACACGACCAGTCCCACCACCATCACCACTCATTCCTCAACAATGTCCACTCATCTTTTATGGCCATTCGTTACAAACTTTTACTTTCTGAAGTCTCCTCCGGCGGTTGTGGATATTCTTTCTCTTGTACGTCCATTCACTTCCTTCCAACGTTCATCACTGATCTAAATCTGGCACAAATAAACCATCTTGCAACTATAAAAGTGATTACAATAATGGCGTAGGTCATCGAACCTCTCAATGAGGCTGAATAGAAGCGCTATCAAGATAAATAAATTTTATCCAAGTATTCTACTAACGAAATAAAAATCTAGGATTACTCAATGTGCAATAACATACAATGAAATATTTAAGAAATGGAGAAAAAGGTACCCCACCAAAGATTGTGGCGGTAAAATCAAGATTGACAAAATACCCTTGAATTAGATAGAGGAAGAATGGATAAGGGAAAGCATTGGATGTTGTTGGATACGCAATTGATTCATATGGCTGAATATGCTCAAGACTCTCGCGAAAGAGGGATACTTGAGTGGTAGAAGAGAGAAAGGGAAGAGGAAAAGGGAGAGGGACAACCAAAGGGTCGACTAAAGGAAATGAGTCACACATTGCATTCAACTCCATTCAATGCCTCCACCCGCAATTTGTTTACACGGCAAGGAAAGAGAACGAAAAGGTTCCATCTTCATACAGAGACAGTAATCAGAGAAAACAATACTATCGTCATTATACGGTTCATCTGTGAAGAGACAAGACATAAGGAGACTAAGTGTGAGAAGAAAGAAGTCGAGAAAGGAGAAAGGAGACAACACGCACGTTGATTGAATTCCCTAATGCACGATATAACTGTTTTGTAGTGATTGAAGAAGGCCAAGAGAAATTAGAGGGGAAGGTCATGAGTGATGAAATCTCCCGAGGAGTGAATCTTCTCACTCTTCCATTCATTTCTAAGTATGATCCACATCCTACCAGACACTGGCCGTAGCTTTTTGTGAAACAAGCAGTGCTTGTGGATGACGGGGTCACAATACTTAAACAAGCAGTTGACGGGTCCACGTAGAATGACTCATTTTCCACATTTTCGATAGTTATGAAATGAGAGAGCGAAGGGAGTGGGGGAGTAACGTGGTCGGGAATAGTTTCAACAACTTCTGAAGTTGACAACACGTCCTTGACATCAGAACATAATCTAGCAAGGAGATAATACCGAGGCCGACTGTTTGGCACTCCAAATTGAAGAGGAGAAAGTAGGTATTCCTAAACGGAAACATGCGACACAGTCTAATTAACGACTACAGACCTCCAATGCATATCCTTTGCCGTAAAGTGTCTGTAGAAGAGATTTGTGCGCCGAAGTGCCATTAAACCCTTTCACATTCTCCAAAAATATGAATTTAGGAGGGTTATTCATCTCTTCTAAGCGAGAAAGAAGAACTTTAAAGGAATCGCATCGACGATCTTCCTCCCCAAGCCTATTCCCCTTCCTAAAGAATTACAAACATTAAGAATAAAGCTAAATATGTGCGAACAGTGTGAACGGCTGACAAGGAGGAGACATTGTCCAAAGATCAGCTTCAAAAGCTTCAAGTGCAGGGACTGATAGACTCTATATGATTAACACCCATTAATGAACATTTAACGACGAAACCTGAATGTTATTCTGGAATAGTTTCGTCGAGGGAAAGTTGTGTCGATAGATGGCATTCGTGGTAGTGTTGATATCGTAAGCTCCGACTACATTTGCTATGCAAGAATCTACTTCTGAACAACGGGAATAACATTGCAGCGAAGCTACCGTGATCAGACAAATACCTGCCATGGCAAAATGAGTGCCACCAATACCGCAATAGAACTCAAGAACTTTGATCTCTGTCGGCATCACAGAGTATGGGAAGCCGAGCGTGGATATCTAATATATCAAGGAGAACATGTATAAAGAAATAAAGCAATATAGGAGCACATGTACCCTAAATACACGATGAATCGAAGAAAAATTGTAGGAAATTAATCAGTCCTCACGCGGATAGATTTCCTTTCGCGGGCCTTTAGTAAACCCCACCGCCCCACCACCCCACCCCCACACCCCACCACACCACCTCCCACCTATCATTTTGTGAACCCCACTGCGCCACCTTGGTGAACCCCACAATGATAGTAATTTATGTTTTCCTGGCCTAATCTTCCATAAATATATGTGAGCAATGGGATATAAAGTGCACAACTTGATTTAAGCACAAGAAAAAAGTATAGGCGGTGGGGTTTACTAAAGGCCGTATTCCACAGCGCGCGCGCCGCTCGCGTCCGTTGTTTTGCTCTCGAAGTTATGCTTTGTTTCACTTCCTCGTTCATCGTATCTGATATTTTGCTTGCAGTCGTACAAATGGAAGACGAAGACTCGTCATATCTCGACTCAGATGATGAGAAGGCCGCGAGAAGGAGAAGGAACAGCACGAATGATGAAGAGGAGGAGAAATCGAGCGATATCGGCAGGAACTCCGGAGAAGATGATGATGGCAGCCATGGGGAAGACATGGAAGAAGAGATGGACGATAGAGAAGATGTGAAGGAGGAGAAGAGTGGAGACTTTGAGTCTTCCAGTTCGGATGATGATGAGGAGGAGGAAGAGGAGGGAAAATGGCCTAAACTTGTGTCAACACGTCTATCGGGCAAAGTGAAAGCAAGCGAGGGACACGCTAAGCAGGTACTTACCTTGTTTATTTATTTATTTATTTTGAAAGGATCACTTGCAGGACAAAGACAGTTTGGAAGGCTCCGCCACACTCAACCCCGGTTTCAAATTGATGTATGTTTGATTTCTCAGTCGTCTTTAATGAAGCGATATTTTGAAGGTCAAAGCGAGCTGTCGCTTTTAACACTCTGAGTGGCTTCAAGCACTGGGATACGGACATTCCCGAGACCAGCCTGGGTTAGAAATATTATTACTTCTATAAATTCGGACACACCCGAATTTTGATCAGAACTAGTGACCTCGAATTGGTTCGCGAAGTGCATTCCTTTTTTGAGTTCTTGTCTACCGCAGATTATAAGCTACAGCTCTGCATAAATTGGAAAAAAATATGAATGCACTTTGTGAGCCGATTCACGCTCTCTAGTTAGAACATTTTTTTGGAAACCCAACCACTTGCCCATTTTTCAGCAGACTCGTTGGTGCCCGAGCAGGAAGACATAGACGTCAAGATGAAGATGCGACGCTGGAAGGAGATTAGGATACGGAAAGGAGTGCGTTTTGCTCCATTCGCATTGTACCTTGTACTTGGAAGAGCACCGCGCTCCACCGATAGTAGGGTTTCTAAAACGGTTAAAAGGCGCATTTCTCATTCCTATATTTTCCGCTCAGCGATTGTCACTATGTTGGGTAGACAACTGTTCAGAGTGGATTAGACGAATGAGAAATGCACTTTAATGCCGATTTATAACCCTAATGATAGTGCATTTTGTGACCATTCATATTCAGACACCGACACCTGTTCATTTGTATCGGCAACTGACGAAGTCGTCCGGAGATCAGGTTTGTTTCTTTAAATAAAAGTGTTTACAAAATAAATAAGATGATTTTATTTTATTTTTTGTTCAGACGAGCAAACTGTCGAAATGGCTTGAGCAGAGACGGAATGGGAGAGAGACTCCCCTGAGGAAGGAAGCAGATCGCTTTAGCGATTCGGATAGTGACGAGTGCGTCCTTGCGTATTTATCGATTTATTAAGTGGCTTCCAGGAGCGACTGGGACCTGTCTGAGATGAGTGAGGATGAGGAGGATGAGGAGGATGAGGAAGAAGATACTGCGCTGACCCGTGTGAGACAAACTCGTCTTGTCAAGTCTGTTGTGGATGCGGTCGGCAAGCGTTTTGTAAGTTATTTAATTCAATAAAATTGATTATCAACCAGTTGTGGTCTCATGAATCGATGAGTGTGTGCATTTGCTGATTATAGTTGATAAAAATTTAATAATTTAATTTTAAATCTATTTCAGAGTGACGTCTCATTGGACGGTGGGAGGAGATCGCAGCTGAATTCCCTATTCAGTTCCCGTATGCAGTTGCATGAGGACAGCCCCAAAGTAAAGGACGATGGTATCAATTAATTTCTTTTTTGCAAATTGCAATGTTGAATACGACAACCTGACATTTAGCAGATTGGAGAAATACCTCGTTTACTCGTATAAACTCCCCTCCGCCGCACTTTCCTATGATGATTTGGCAACAACGGTTAAAAAATGACGCGCTCCCTCTTATGAAACTGGCTTTTGCCCATTATACTTGCGCCATATTGTTTATTAGGGATTTTAAAAATCAAATTTCTTCAGACGAGGACTATGTCGAGGACTACTACCACAAGCTGTTTGATATGGACGACGTCGTCAGGAAGGAGTGGCATGGACTGACGGAAGAGGGTGATGATGTTGGTGCATTTTCATTGTTCCAAAATGTACGCCTTGGACCCTGCCCACTTAATAACACTTATTTGACTCGTGTATAAGTGCTGACCCTAAGTCGCTGTTGACGTTAGGCGAATGGACCTCCCCAAACCTGGTTGCCAAATGCTAGCCCTTCTCCATCCCATCCATCCCATCCAGGATTCCCTTTTTGGAGCCTGGGTACACTGAATTGCATATAAAGATCGTGACAAACGCACGATGCCGACCCGCGAAGGCCATTGTGACCACCTTGTAGCACTTTCATGTTTCGCATGAACCCATACCAGCATGATTCGAATTGAATATTTTATTTGTAGGACCTGATCGACTCGGACCTGTCCGACCTGAAGGACTCTGACGTGGAAGGATCCGATTACTACGAGGAGTCGTCTGAGGAAGAAGGAGAGAGGGAGGGGATGGAGGCAGATGATGAGCAAGAGGAGGAGGAGTTTGGGTACGGTGATTATTGATTGATTTTTGGTTTATTGATTGAAGTTGCTCCGCTAGCAGAGGACAGCGCTAACGGCAGTGCAAGGTGCTTTCAACACTTGATATTGATTCCGGTATACACTAGGGAACGCTTTTTGGAAAATAAGTGCATCATTTGTCGTCTCTACTCGTCGGCTAGCGCTTGTCTCTGATAGTGATAAACAACCGCTATTCGAAGAATTGAGACGACAAATCATGCAATTATTTTCCAAAAAGCGTTCCCTAGTATACACTCATGAGGGGAATATTTAGTGAAGGCGAATGAAATCCTACAGTTCATTCCATCATCCTGTATTCTCCAACTTACGGTTGTCTCTATTAATTGGAGACGACTAAGCAAATTAGAGAGCATAGGTGTGGAATGAACTTTCATTTGCCTTCACTAGGGATATTGGTCATACCAGTCAGACTGGTATGGTGGGCCAATTTTGCAACCTGTGATTTTGTGCTGTAGTCGACAAATGAAAGTTGTCGACTTTCTGGCCATTGTTGTACTCTTGAGAATCGTGAGAAATTACTATAACAATCACGTTTTCAGCAGCAGCGATTCGAGTGATGAAGAGGAAAGGGAGAATGAGGATGCAGGGATGCCATCGGATCCGCTGCCTGCTCTACAGGACAGGTATCCAGCCCCATGCATTGGCAGGGTTCATGCCAACATTTCCATTGCAGAGTGCCTCCAATACAAAAGTAGTACAGGGTGCGCCATAATTACCCGACCGAATTATGTTTTGTTCTGCAATTTTTCTCAGTGCTTGAATAACAATGATCACTGCATATTATATTCCAGAGTGCACCACAAA
>JACMIF010001041.1:0-28004 GCA_014805445.1 Diplogasteroides magnus
TTTTGGTCCGACCGTTTTTCGCATCCGTAATGTCCGTTCCGGTTTTTAGGGTTGTGTAGCACACCGCACGGATGATCTTTCAGTGAAAATGAGATCGCCTAGCAGGCGTCAAAAAACGACAGATTCAATCTGTGGCTGGGTGACAGAATGAATCTGTATGTCTAATTACAGATTGGGGGTGTTCACAATCTGTGGCTGGGTGACAAATTTTTTTTTGTGTGCAGTATCTTTGTAAAGTAATGTAAACATTTCGTTCCGTTTGACTAACGCTCAACACGGCTTGACATATTCTCAGTCTTTGCCAACTTGCAATAGCCCACCAGTGAGAAACATACCTAACCAATCCTATTCTCTGTCTGAGAATTCAAAAACGGTTGTAGAGTACAGTCATCTAATTAACTCGGAGAAATTGCCTGATGCACGCAGTGATAACCGCTCACTTTCAGCTTAAAATAGAGGATTGATTGTTAGAAATGCGATTTGCTACTGCTTTTGAATCCCAATCTTTCTTTCTTTTTTTCTCTCCTGGAGTTCAAACAATTAATTCGTAAAGAGTTAGTCGGATATCGTTTCACTAAAATACAATTACCTCATGGTAGCCGATTCTCTGGTCATGGTTAAAGGCACACGAACGACATTCTCCTTTTGAAATTACTTGCTACCATCAAACGTTAATATTGTGTCGTTCCTTACACATTACTGTCGCAGTCGAGCCTACAGCAGAAGCATAACTTTATACACGTATTTTTCAGTTCCCGCTGAAATGCCCTTCGGCAGAATACCCAGAAGTAGAAGCTACTCAGAAAACCGTCACACATACCAAACTCAATGGTATTTGCTTGGATTTCTAAATATATTAAAAGTGTATTTATCGTTCGAATAATCTCTAAGCTCGATGAATAGACGATTACACGAATGAGAAAAGCATTTTTTGTTGATTTTGTAGCCCTGGCATTGACATGACTTCCAAATTGAACAGCAATTTACCCCCATATTGAACATAACTGCATTTAGGTTAAACGTTTCCCATCTGCCTGCATAGAGAACATGAAAAATGTAGAATAAAATGTCATAGCATGCTAATGTTATTGTAAAGCCATCATTTTCGCTTCCCCCCATAAAATTACATTTTTTTCAAAAAAAAAGTTACGCATAATTTCAAGATTTTTTTCTATGAATCAATCTTCATCTGGATCTCAATCGACAAGGTCGAGTACTCCGCGAAGAAGAGGTTCAGAGTAAGTTTACATGCATCTTTATGTATACAACGAATGGGGATTGAGAGTCCTTCGCAGAAACCAAAGTTTTGTTTCTTTCTCGAATATGGAAGAACTTTTAAGCTACGCAGTGAACAATTCTCTGGAAGTTACCTACAAGCCAATTGAGGTATTTGCTGAGGATGTAGCGGAGCTTATGAAACATTTAGTGGAATACGATCATTTATAAGATGAAAATATTTGAATATGATCTTAAAATATTCAAGGTAAGTTTTTAATGCATGAATTTTATTTCTATACCCAATATTGTTGAAAGTGAGTGAAGTTATACGATAATCTTGAATTTTTGTCAAACATGACTGCATATTCAGGATGTAATTGACTTTTGGAAGAAATTGAATGAAGAAGGCGTCATATATCGAGCTGAAAAAGACATGTGCGCGATTATAGACATATTTGCCTTAAAGGTAAGTCTAATTTCAATTTTTAGACTAGGAATTTTCCAAGAGGGCGAATCCCGAGCATACACATGCAAGGATGAATGATAATATTTCCTCAAAGATAATTTTTGCGTATCTATGTTCGTGTATGTACATATTTCAGACTAACACTGCGATTCTCTACACCGCTGTTAGCAGTTTCACACTACCTCAAGCACAGAAAGAAATTCCCTTTATATGGACATCCGATTTCGCTGAAAGATTACTTGAGCTTGCCCAACAGATTTAGCAATGCTCGGCATCTAATATTTACAGAAAATAATAATGAAAAATTTAAATATGTGAGTCTTTTTCCGTTCTTGTTTGTGATTTAAGAAGTCTCAATTTAATATATAAATATGTAGACGTATACATAATTATTTTAACAATTAGGAAGGAACAGAAAACGATGCTGCCTGTGAATTTAAATATGGTTGGAACATGCGCAATGGAAAGTATAACTACTGCTCTTTGTGGATATACAACAATGGCACTCGGGTTGTCGCCACTCTCTATAGCGTGAGTGCAATCAAAATAAAAATTATACATTTACAATTTTCAATAACATTTTCCAGGCCCATAAGGACGGGACTGCTCTCGAGGAGACTTATATGGAACCGGTTCATGTTCATCGTGTACTCAATGAAAAACTATTGTATTCGACTGAAAGTGTAATTGCCGAGGATATTGTTCAAGAAAAGGTGCTAAAGCAGCTGATTGAAGACTGTGGAGACAGTGACGTCATCAAAGCATTTGACGATGGTGATGTAGCATCGATGTGATGAGGAGGAACATGAAGATTGTATGGTTGTTTCATTCATGACAACTCATACAACGGAGGCATTCCATAGTACTTTAAAAACAACTGGCTATCACATTATTAAATGAATGCGTTTTACCGGTATATCGATAGTATTTAGTATTTTAGCGAAATTATAAATAATAAGATAGATTTTTTGGAAATTATATGAAATGATTTTCAAATTAGCTTTTTTCGCTCCTCGATCTGCCCCTCTATTGTTTAGGAGATTGTCACATATATGCGCAGTGAATAATAAGATTTTGCAATAATTCACACAATTATCACATACTCTTGTTCAATTGGATCTCGGTTGATAAAATGGCGTTGTCTGATGTTGAACATACCACACTTTCCCCAGTTCACGCTGAAGTTACCCACGGCGAATAATTCAGTTGAACATAAAACAAATTATCATCACTCCAGACAACTCTGCTTCACGCCTCAAGTAAAACATAATGACGGGGTAGATGAATGGCCCCTTTTGTCGTTGCTTCATCAGTCGTTACATGTTCAGATGGAAATAAGGATACTCTAAAAGGCGTAAGGTGTTTCCCGTGAGTTGAAGCACAAAAAGTACTCCCGATGGCAGGGCTCACCTAGTCACACGTGGTTGTCTAATCCCGCGGCAGTCACTCTAAATTTGCATCCATGTCGCGATTACGTACAATAGATCCGATTGTCGTAGAGTCAGAGAAGCTCCTGGCTCTTACATAGGTCAGGGGTTCAAAAACGGCAAATTTGTCGTCATTCTTCTATTATACGTCGCGCAGTCGTCTATCGTGGAGTGAGACAGCCGCGCTCCGGAGAAGATTTACGACAAATTTATCGTTTTTGAACCCCTAGTGATTATCTTTCACATTGACTCTGAGTATGTGGAGTATAAAATAATGTAGGCGACATGTAAGTACACGAAACAGAAAAATGCAAAAGATCATGCGTTCGGGGGAATCGAACCGCCGTCGAATGCTTGGAAGGCATCCATGCTAACCATTACACCACGAACGCTAGTGATTGACTCGTTTCCCTCATCCCTTGGCAAATAGAGGGAGAACGAGATTAACGCTGACAAAAACGTGAGAGAGAGTGATCTTTCAATGGGTTACTCCTATTATTTGTAGTGTTTTCACAATACATGGTTGTGTTTCGCTTTTGGCTTTGTATCATACGGCTTTGTAACATAAATCATCAATAAGGTGTGGGTAGTGTAGTAAAATGAGAGCAAAATTATTGTTGGTATTTATGTTATAATTTACTTATACATTATAGTCGCTTTCCATATTTCTCTGTCTCTTTGTGCTCTATGTTCTCTCACCTGTCCCTTCCCCTCACACGCGTGTCATACTGACTATGAGTGTTTGCACAGAATGGAAGAAGCGACTGGAAAGAGAGAGAAGGGAAGAGGAGAGAGTACAGACGGTCAGAGGAAAGTGAGAGATTAGGGGGAATGAAGAGAACATAGAGACAGGTAGTGAAAGGATTACAAACCGAGGGAGTACCAGAGTAAGGCATGAGTAAGTGAAAGAGAGAGTGAAAGTATGCTGAAGTATGTCACATGAAAGTGGGATCTACCTGTTCCGAACCATTCCTCAGAATACCAACCATTACTATGCTCTTGTAGACTCCAGATAATTATTTTGAATCAATATCATTATAGTTCATCCTCAAAATCGTTCTCATCACCCTCGGATTAATATCATTTCGTTAGACTCCCTTACGAAACTATGGTTTACATCTTTTGTAGAGTCCGAGAAACAGTAACAGTGTCTTCGGTATTCAAAGGTATAAATACATTGCTTGAACTCTGTGCAATATCTGCATAGCACACTTTGAATCAACACTTTCCTGTGTCCACACGTGTTCCACTCTCCCCATAACTTGACAGATGTTCGATGTTTTTTGCACTGCACGATCCTGTTCCCGAGCAGTTTTTGACTTCCTTGCAAAAGGCATTATATCGTATTCTTCCATTGTACACAATCGCATTGCTGCATCGGACATTGATCTGGCTCTCGTCCGATGCGTCTTGATTCCATAGGGAAACGTCCTGTATTCTTTCTTCTTCATGCCATCCAAAAAACGTTTCGTCTACTGATTCATAAATTTTTGCAGCCTCTTTCCGTGAACCTCATCACGTTTCCAGATATCTAAGACCAATACTCGCTGTAGCCTGCCTATTACTCATTTTGATGCCCTTTCACATTGACTTTGCTGTGATTCAGTGCAATCGCTTGCTTCCCCACACACTCTGCATCTTTTCCCTCTCTGATCTCTCTACACTCTCTAATCCCTCTTTTTCTCTCGTCCCTCCACCCTACGTGTGGTCTCTCGCCCACCCTCTTTTGTCCACGTTTCCCCCATATCAGTCAATGGTCCTCTTCCCTGCACACTATTGCTGCGTAGCACGACTTTATGGGAATTTGGCAATTCTTGTCACTGTTTATTTGCATGTCATTTGGTTCGCGTTAAATTAGCGATACTTCACTGAACAATGGGACTAACGGTCACATTCTTCTCAGTCGAGCCTCTCATCATCCCGCCAATCAATATGATAAACTCTTTATCTAAATAATTACGCTTAGATAAGTAGTTCATCAGGTATTGCAAATCTGCATCACTACGCCCTTGTGCACCATTTCCTTGTTTCCTGCACCATTATCATCCCCCTTATCATTTCAAACTTAACTGTACATTTGACTCCTTCCGAAGAATTGCGACGGAATGTTCATGACTAATCGAAGACTGACTATATTCCCTAGAGCGTTTGATAGCAAATTTCTCTTCGTTGGTATCGTCCTGTACACTGTTTAGTAGTGTGGGGTGACCGAATACTAGTGTTAGGTATTTCATTTTTTCGCGTCATTCTCTGCTCTGCCCGGTCGTCTCACACTTGGTAAAGATGACCGCACGGGGAAGAGTGATGACGAAGAGTGAGCCAAATATTCGAAATATTCGGCGTGTTTGGTTCCACTCTTCGTCACTACTCTTCCCCGTGCGGTCATCATTAGCAAGTGCGAAACGACCGGGCAGAGGAGAGAATGACGCGAAAAAATGAAATAGCTAACACTACTATTCGGTCACCCCACACTACTGTTTAGAGTACAGAACGATACCAACGAAGAGAAATTAGTAGTCATGGTCCATCTATTGTGCTCCCTCTCCATGTTTCCCTCAACCTCAGTCTCTTCCCCCATATCACTCTCTTCCCTCGTCTATCCATTCTGTTGCCACGACGACTCCTCTTATGCACCTCAAAGCATCACACAATCCCCTTGATTAGATTCCTCGTCCTCCCTACTGCCAAATATGCTTTTCATATGTCAAATGGCTTGAAATACGTCCGTGAAATGTTTATAATCCCAATCTTGCGAATTATGATTCGTAGATTGCACAATCCTTTGATTGCTTTCCATCTTCGAATCTCAAACTCTCTAATGACAGATACCCTCTACATCTGATCCAATGCATGCGAATAGAAATGGTTTCATCAAATGGTTTTGAAGCAAACTTTGCGCCGATCTCAATTTCACCTTTTTTTCGGCAATTTGAGCGTGAATCATCTCTCAATTCCTTTACATTTCTCCGTGATTTTCTGTTTAGATTAAATGCCACTTGTATCGATTGAATCTGTGATATTTTACAGGAACCTTTTTATGAGGGAGACACAAATGCGTCTCATACCCTCTCTTCAATCAGTAATTGTGATTGTTGCATTCGCTATTGTTATGGGATTTGTCACCCTTGTCAGGTGAGATCAAAAAATCAAACTATATAGACTGAGTTCAAACTACAGAACGCTTTGCAGCTATCTTGTCGAGCCCATAGCCCTTGCTGATGTGCGTATGTTGACTGGCGACGAAGTGACGATGCTTGAACAAGCGAGGAGGGAAGTGGACAAGTTTCAGAAGGTATTATTTAACTACGAAACCATCGTTAATATGAAAGGCAAGTGGGAATTTCTATAAGCTCTCCAGAGTCTATGGTGTTTTAAGAACTTGTAGCCCTTCTCAGATAAGCAACCACTTTGAAGAATATAGGACGGCTTATATTGATAGATTCATAAGTGTGTCATCATGATTTACTTGACGAGTTTCTGATTAATTGCATAATCTTCAATATCAAAGCAGGAATAGTGTTGCCGAAACATTTTCAAAATTGCAGATCCGAAGGAAAGAGGATGGAGGCACGGAGAAAAACGTTCATGTCACAGTTGTTGCCTCGAAACGATTCAGGCCGTACATTCAGGAGGTGAAAATACTTCACCTTCATTCTCAATTTCAATTTGTTGCTTCTATCTACCTCAAAAATGTTGCGATGTCATGTATCTAGATATGTTTCACGGCAAATACATGAGCCATGCGCTATTTAATAATAAATCGACGACGGACATTAGCACCTGTTAGTCAACAGAGAAAGACTGTGCTCCATAAATTGATGCAATATGCTACTGAGTGTTACAATTTAAGGTTCTTGCCAGTCTAATTCGTGCCTATTCCGATTCCCTGCCTCAAGTTACAGTCTGTAATACTGAGAGTGGTGGAACCAATGACAATGTTGATTTCCTCCGGGATAAATGGACTGTCGTGGACATCAACAGTGAGTGTTTCATCTATTCGGAAATTTCCACAAAAATAGCAGAAATATCAATTTGCTATTGTATCGTAAATGTCTACGACTACTTCATTTTTATTTGCGTAGAGTTTTTGTTAATGACAAAAACATCAGGGCATCTGAAGAAACAACCAATCAAGAAAATTGGTGAGAAAATAGTGTGTAGAATTAACTTGCAGTGAAAATTACCACCATAATCAACTAATATCCATATGTTTGTTATCCTAACCAAACTACAATGAAATGGCTGAAACATTATGTTATTATGTTCAGAAGGAGTTCATCCGAACGTGACAACGTTGTCGAATCGAATAGCAAAGGAGACACACGACTACTGGAAATGTCTCAATCTCACCAGAAATTCGAGTGCGAGGTGAGATGGTGTAATTTACAAATTCTACAGTGTTATTCTCCATTTCACATGATAAGATTGATAAATGGCCGTGATTTATTTGAGTCCTAGAGTTCGCGTTAAAACAGAGGGAAAGACAGCGCTCAGACGTTGCGCCAATGCTTGGCAAATTCAGAGACGAGATCTGAAAAATTCGCTGATCAAAAATGCAGACAATGTATTTCTCAATCTTAGATGATCTCAGATTTAGATGAAACAATTAAAATATATAGATATGCGAGAAAAGAAAGGAAGGAACACCAACCATTATAATTGACGAGACCGATCTCGTTCATCTTTACATCTATCATGGACAGAAGCGTGGTCACCTAAAAACATCTTCATTGCGCTAGACGCGTGCTGCCACGTTCGCGTGCTGCCGAGAACGCGTGCCTCACCTGCTCGGAGGTCATGGGCTGCGCGTACTCGAGTAGAATCTCGTGGATCTTCTCCATCGGCAGCATGCCGAGGTCGCCTTCGTCGTGCGACTGCAAAGTAGGAAATAGTCGGAACAGAGAAATAAGTGGGACAGTAAATGTATGCAGAACACTAAAATTTGCCTCGAAAGTGCATCTCAGAATGCTCGTGATATCGTCATTGCCGGGGATGCCGATGATACGCGCGAACATCTCCAGATCGATGGTGTGCATACCTTGGAAAAAATGAGATTAGTATTTCGCGCTATAAAACTGGCGGAAAGTTTGAAAATGCTCACCCTGCGGCACCGAATTCAGTATCGTGTTCATTTCCGTCTCCGACGGCTTGCACGACAGCATGGAGACCATCTAAAATCAATTGTGACATCATCGATTTCATAATCGTGGCGAAATTTCATGTGGCAATTTCGTAATAACGACGAAATCGCCCACCGTTCTCAGCTGCTCTTTCGTCACGAGACCATCGCTGTCTTCGAATGCGGAAAATAGCTGCTGAAAATGTTTTAAATTATTTTTAACTAGAGGTCGATAAAAGTTTACCTTGCATTCTTCAAGCGTGACGGGCTCCCTGTACATTTGAACGAGTGGACCGACCTGCGTTGGAGCAATAAAACGAAATGAGGAGATATTCGGGTTTTAACTAGAGTGTCGCAATCGCCCCTCAATCGCCCACTTTTGAATATTCCTGGCTCTGCGACTATCTCATTCGTTCACTCTCTCCGCGCTAGAGCGGCTCATTTTGGGGCGATTGGGGGTCGATTGCGACACTCTAGTTTTAACAGCTCGTTTGCGGTCATTCATGCAAAAATACGCAAATTTATATCTCAGAGCATAAACAGCATTTTGCCCGCACATACTAACAACAAGAGAATAACAGTTTTAGAAAACATTCGTTATGTTCAGATTCACTTTGCTTCTGGAAGATGATGCGGCGGTGCACTTGAAGTTTGAACAGCTATTGCTGTCATTGACGAGTGAGTGGAATAACCTGTCGTTTATTTTACCTGTCGGTGTAACACTTAATGATTTCTGTAGATTTCTCCCAACCATCAATTTTTAAGGTCAACTCGACAAACGATCGACTTCTGTCGACTTCGTCAAACTATATCATCTAAACAGAGTGCGCCACATCTCCAGTCTGCCCCAGGCACGTCGAAAATCAGTCAGATTTGAAATAAAAAAATATTCTTCAGGCCATAGCATTCTCCCTCCTCATTGGATTCACGCTGTATTGTCGCTTAGGACAAGTAAGAAGTATTTCTATCAATTTAGAGAACATCCCTTTAGTCGATCTTCACTTCTCGATTCTTGTGTCTCCTCGGTACAGTATTCCTATGTCTGCACATAGCCAGATATGGATTTTCGGTTAGTTTGTCCTACCGTGTACGGTATATCAGAATGCTGATATATTTCAGCTCCCAGCCGAACTTCGATACTCTTTGACGCATTCGGTCTACATGACAATGGGAGAATCTTGTTGCACGCCGGCTGGTGAGCTTCGCTTTGTGTCTTTTCCTAAATTTCACTATTCTACCGTATTCAGTTCTTTTTCGCACTTCATCCATTCCTGCGATCGTGCAAAAGTTGGACAAGGAGCCGTCATACAAGGGCCGGGCGAAGGATCACATCTTAGACGATAGTGTGAGGATTTATCATTGTTCGAGGGATCAAATCGATCAATAATTGGGTAAGACTCAATATTAACTTAATTTTTAGCCCTTTACTGGTCGCGAGACTGATTTCAACCTCGTGCGGCATATCGGTCAAGTGTCGTCATTAAGGAGGAGTCAAGCCTGATCATGACAGCGAAAAGAAACGACCTCATTGTTAGGCAGAGGCATATAGTATTTTCCAGTAGAATACATGTTACACGGTTTTTGTATGTTACAGGTCATGACAAATACGAGTACTAGGTATTGGGAAAGTGTCGATTTCGTTTATTGTTAAAGTTGAATGGGTGACTAACTTTATGATCCTGTGATCTCATTTGTCTATTGCGTATCACGAGTTATGAATGACGATTATAGCAGATCGTTATGACGTTAGATATCACAATCGCTGCTTGATTTGATACGGTTTATTTTCTATTTTCATTTATTTGCCTTGATCTGCTTCTTTTGAATATGAAACTATCCAACTGGTACACATAAAATTTGCGATTTGGTTCCCTGTGAGGCTGCTCAATAGAACCTTCTTGATGTGGAGATTCCAAAAAGATGATAAATTTATTGATGAAAATGAAAACTTTTTGACGATTCAAAATTTCAAACTCGATTTGCCTGAAATTTGCATACACAATCATATCTCAATTTTGTTTTATTGTATCTTATTTTAGAAATGACTGTTTAATTATTCTCTGTGTTTGCTCATCGAACAATAGAAAAACCGAGAGTGATACTGTTGGAAAATATTTATTGAAGTAATTGCATTTCAAATTTGAAGGAACATTATTTCTTGGTTGACTTTTTTGCAGCAGCGGTGGCTTGTTTCTTTGCCGATGAATAGGCATTGGAAGCTTTGTCTCCGACATTCTTTCCGAAGTCAGAAACGCCTTCCTTCACATTTGATATTGTCTTTGCTGCAGTGTCCTTTGCAGAAGAGAGGGCGCTCTTTGCCTGAATATCACACTAGGCTTTATAGTCAGTTGACACCGTGACTGAACTTTAAGTTTATGTGTTTTTCGCATCCCAGACTTATAGATCTGGGCTGCGAATTCAACCACAACCTGATCACGAAATGTTCTACCTAGCTAATAGCACGAAGGACTATGTCCTACGATAGAATAATACATGAAGTAGAAATTAAATTAGTACCTGTTCACTAGCTTTCTTGCCAGTCGGCATTTCTCAGTAATTTCTTCTGTAGCGAATGTTTTCTTTTCCTGTAATTGGTTGGCTTCAGTTCTGTCTGATGGGAAGAATGTTCGACAAGATAGATCAATTGAAAAATAGACGTGACTGATTTCTAGTGGTTGCTTGAAGACACATTTGGAATAGCCACAAATGCATTCCCAAGCACCAATAGTAAAGCTTGCACAGAGGAAGAATGAGAAGGTAGTGGATGATCGAATGAATTCCGAGGATCTTCACAATAAAAATAGAAATATTAAGGGTGTAGATAGAAGATGACACTTATCACATCACACGGAGGAATTGGTGAAGAAAACATGTCATAGTGGTCTCCATAGTGCCAAATTGGAGAACGAAGCGAAAGACAACGAATCTCACAATCAAAGTTCAATGCAGAGATCGGTATGGGACCACACACTGTCCTGCGCACTTTCACCATTTCGCCACAATTCTCCACATCGACTCTCAAGATGATTCTATTGTGAAGGGAATGCAATGATGATATATTGTGCCTTTAAGATATTGTGTCTGTAAGAGTTCCTATAAACGAGAGGAAAAAGAGAGATGAATAAAGTGGTTCATCTCGTATAGTCTTTTCTGGGGATGCATCGACGTGAACACACACACTGAATATTTACGAAGAAATGGCTTTTTACAAATGGCACGTGCGTGTGTGCAAGTCACGAGTAGGGGTTCTAAATTTTTAAGTTTTTCGTCATTCTTCTCCGTCGTGCGTTTGTCTATCAAACGGCGATACAACCACGTTGCGGAGAAGAATGACGACAATTTTACCGATTTAGTACCCCTGATCACGAGTGGTTGAAGGTGGTCGTTTGATTAACTATGGATCATGCATCGTGTATGATCTGGAGACACAGAGAAGGAGATGGTAACCGTTCATTCAAGTTGTTGACTGCCGCCCATATATTTAACGGACACCACGGCAACATGAAGGATTTTATCCTCTCACAGTCGCGCGCATTCTTTCATTCACACACTCTCTCACCCATTCTCTTTCTCTATTCCCTCCCGATCCCCACTGTCTCCAGTGATTCCTATCTATCCTCAGGCTGAATTTGAATGGTGGTTATCGGTAATTCTAACCCACCCAATCGACTTCATAGACAACGTTAATGGGGAGGATAGAATTATGGATGACATCCACACTAGTCTAAATACACGATTCCACCTCATCTGAAATGATCCTCATCTTACTTGCGCTGCAGAATGAATGTCAAGAGTGTACGAAAACGTGTTGATAGTGTGCACACGAGGGGAGTAACACAAAACAAGATTGATACAGGGGGAGAATGTCTTTCTTCGAACAGATTGAGCGAATTCATCCAAAAATAAGGCACGATGATATCATTGGTTTTCAAGCACATCAGACTCGTGAGATGAAGAGTACGAATGTTTGATGGAAAAAGGAATATCAATCAAATTTATCGAACGGAATAACCGTGACACGTGAGGCAATTCGTTGCGGTTAAGGGACGTTGATTGGTATAAGGGAAATTTCCAAATTAATCATCGCTGCACACGTCCAAGTCCACTGTGTTCGTAATGCCTGGAGTGTCGTCGATGTACTTCCATTATACCTGGCACTTCGCCTGAACATAATTTCATCAACAACCGCGGCGCAACCGCGACGCGTGCATGCATTCATTCGGTCGCAAAACACACCGCGGCGTCGCCGTACAAGTGCTTCAGCGCAGTGCAGTTCGGCTCTGCCGAAACGTACGGCTTCAGGCAGCAGCCCTGTAATGAAGAACAATTTCGTCATAGGTTACGAAATATAGCGAAATCCTATGAAAATTAGTTTAGCACAAGTACAAAACAACTGCGCTAGCCGAAAAGTCACACCGACAGAACAGCATCCCGCTGCGGACTACACGCTCAGCAAGAGTCTAGCTGCTGTTTAATTTTTAAAAGAAGCTAAAAATAAGCAATAGCATTGTAAAATTGCGGTAGGTAAAGAACAAATAAAACACTTGTTTTGTTTAAGCGAGATGATCTACAAGTCAAATAGGAAAATAGCAGCAGAATCTTGTGCAATAGGTCGTCCATTCATATCCATGATCACGGGATCAATCCGTATTGTCTCATTATATGTGGTGACCGTCACTCTCCTCTCGCCCTTCGAATACAGATAATATAGCCATCCAAAATCATTTTTGTCGGTTTTGAATGTCACGTATTCGTCTTCGAGCTGCTTAGAAAAAATTGCGTGAAAACCCCACGCGTGGAGGGAGAAACGCAACGTTCCTCAGAAATGGTCATTCTGGTCAGGTCCGTTCTGCTTAGCAACGTGGTGAGATTCGCTCTGGTTAGTTGGCATCCCCAACTTAAAGAAGTCGACAGGGTAGAAACGAGGGAGCTGGGACGAATGAATAGGCGCAGAGTATCGATTTCCCCGAGAGGAATCTCCCCGGACGGCTTCTTTAAGTGCAGTTCAAGCACTTCAGAGGATGCTGCCTCTGGTGAGTAATGATTTGAAACATAGCAGCATGGGAAAACATGAAAACTTCTATATTCTGGGGTTCCCACATGGGTAGTAAAGTGCACTTCGAGTAATTATCTATCGAAAACATTATGAAGACAACCGCTCCGAGGGAATCAGACGAATGGGAAATGTACTTTACTTTTTAAAAAAAAGTCTTTATTCCGGGGTCAGGGGATAATCCAAGGGGGGTGTGTTCCTGCCGGTGGACTGCTGGGCCAGTCGATTAGGAGTTACACCCTAATCGACTGGCCCAGTCCACTTGTCCACTATGTACTTTACTATCGATTTGGAAACCATAATTTAATTTATTACTCGTTCGAGAGAGAAAATTGTCCAAGGGTTCAGATGATCTCTGTGATACAAAAAAGAAGAAAGTTTCACCTCTGCAAAATTGATCATCGATGGTGCATGATTGTGTATGGTTACCAATAATTCAGCGTGTCCTCCGCTTATTCCAATGTCGTCTTTAGAATACAGATGTCTCATGAGAACATACAATGCGCGATGAAAGAATTCTGATATTGGTACATTGACGAGATAACTGTATCTCGCTGTCTCGGGTTTTCGATTAGGAAGAATTGGGAATCGGAGGCCAACAACTACAAAAACAATGATGCATCAAGGTCGTACGGCAAGTATTTGATATCTTTATCCCGATAATGAAAACTATAATGAAAAACAAGTATCTACTTTATTTGAGATCGATAAACGCCAATGTGAAATAAACATGGTACGTACGTTGGGGCAATTAACATTGGGATCTATTGCAAAGAAGAAATAATTACCTAATAAAACTGCATTTCACGAAAAGATACTAATTCTTACTAAAATCGTGCTATCAATGCAACAATATCGAAACGGTACAAATCCAAGAAAAAATTTTCTAACTATCCTAATTAATGCACTTTTCATGCACGCTCTAAAATACAAGATAAATCTTTTAAGATAAAAAGCACTTGAAAACGTCGGTAATAAAAGAGTAGAAGTCGTGCCAAGCATGCTATAACCACATTAAGTTGCGGTTAATTTCCAGTGCAAAAATTGATCCTTTTGTCCTCAACTGTGATTTTGTCATGAACTTGAATATATATGGCGATATAGGGTGAAATGATTATTGATTGATCTACCGTATAAGGGGCTTAATGGACAGAATTAGTCTCGTCGTGAGATGCCTTCATCGTCTTCTTGAAGCGGCACTTCTTCTCTCCGCACCTGACAAGTGCAAACATAGTACAAAAGTCGAATGGTGGATGTAATGGAATCAGGCTATTTTTAAGCTTACGTTCGTTAGAGATATGTATGATCAGTGTTCGACTTATGGAACGCATTCGCATCTTTTCTCTCCGATCACATTAGCTAGTAATTGTCTCTCGCGAATGATAGAAAACCGCTCGCACAAAAGCTCCGTCAGATATGTAACTGAGTTCCAAACGTCGATTTATGATTTATTCTCATTACGTCAAATGCGAGGTGATTACGCTGCAACCAACCCACTGGCAATGCTTCACACCATGTTCATTTTTGTTTGCAAACTGTATAAAGTGATAATCAATGTTATAAACACAGACTGATGTGTGTCGAGAATAATGCGCTTTTACCAGTTGGTATCATTGCGGAAACGACAAATATTTACCTGCAGTCAAAATCCGGCTGTCTGGACCCGAAGTAGTCGAACGTCAACTCTTCTCCTGAATATTTATATTTATCATTATTATGCATCATAAGTTATACGCAGAACGTTCAGAAATATTCTCTGCCCTCTGCTAGTGATTGGGAATGTTCGAATTATTAGGATGCATATCATTTGAATTCCAGTTTGCATAGCCGGTTATGGAAGCCGTTAACTATTAGGGTGATCCAAAAGTCTTTAGACTTTTTGCATTTTTGATGAAACTTGAAATATTCTCAGTATGGGGAAATTCCTGTAAGGCAAAATATCTTTATTGTTAGTACCCGCCCACAAACTATGCAGCGCACTACAGATGGGGTGTACTTCCAAAGAAGGAAGCTCGTCATGTTGATGCAAAGGAGACCCGGTCCTTTTGAACAGAGATTCTTGGGGAAACGATATCTCTATGGTAAAAGGGGTTTCGCTAAGCAGCATATGGCTGCTGAAAGTGCTCGTCCTTGTCAATAGGCATTTAGACCAACTATACTTGATAGCTAGAATGCAAAAATATTTAGACATAGATAATTCGCAGACCTGCTTCAATGTCCTTCGTTGAAAAGAACGCTATTCTTCTCTGAGGATGCGTGGCACTCGATCCAGAGATCTAAACATGACATCAATAGAAAGTTTCTATTAGAAATATTATTAGTTTCTATTAGAAACTACAAACGAAGTCTTTACATGCATATGTATTCATAACATCACACTAAATTCATTAATACACAAGCATGCACGGTTCATGCTTCGCTGTGCCACCCATGTAAAAATTGCCATTATGCATAATGGTCAAACATTCTATTTTCCTACTCTATTCTCACTTAACACCAAAAAGAATTGTTTTCAACTGCAATACATTGACGCTTCGCTCTGCAGAATGCCTCCAACAATTGACATTTGAAATGTCGCTTCGTAATTTTGACATTCAACAGAATGCCAACAATACTCACTTCCACACGGTAGGAATGCAGATTGGGTGAACACGAATGAGAGATGAATCGGGACTCATTACCCTGAATCAGTCATTAAAGCAAATAAGAATTGACATAGTTTCCCGCCAAGACATACTGTCTCCGATATACGCAGTAACTCACAATTTTCAATGCATCCACCACGACGGCAGCCTCTTTGCCATTCACATCCCTGCAATGTAATGTTTAACATACTTCCATTATGTAAATCAAACGGACTGTAATTAAATATTCAAATTGTCCATCACAAAAAATCTGCAACTTTTTCGCTGTTGTTTTTAGCAGTCACAGTGAAATATTCAAAGACTATTCTCAGAGGGTGTAAGCTTATGTAAAAGGCAGCTGCGCCAGGGATATTTGTGCAGTCACGGTGAAATGAACAAATGCGCTGTCAGTTCATATCATGTCATCATTATTGCGATGTATCTAATAAATCATGGATTTGTTAAGAATGTAGAGCAAATGACCATGGCTACGGTAGCCGTCCCAAAATAATCGTCTGCAGACAAAGAAAGATCGTGGCGGCTCATCAGAGGGAATAGTGCGAGAATGATGATATTTACATTATATGCAAACTGTCTGGGGTACCAACTAATAAAACCCATGGCGCAGATGCCGTTCACCAGTAACCTTACTTACGTGAATCGATCCGACACCTGGTATGTGGTCTCTCCTCTCGGCGGTTGAGCGTAAACCTGAATATATTTTGTCACGATCGCCAAACAGTATGTCTCATATAGGAATGGGCACGTCAAAATGGACAACAGTCGGCTTTTCATTTTGCGAATTTTTTTAAACATAGATTCTTGTCAATTTTGCGACTTTAACTGTTTCACCTGATCAGATACATACGTCGTTTCCAAAATTTGATAAAACTATGTTTATGCTCGTCACTGTTCTCATAGTTCACTCAACATTTAAGCAACACTCACAATTCCCACGTATTCAATGACGAATTCATTCCTCGCAATGTTCTTCAGCGTGCGCAGCTGAAATTGACTACTGTAATAATAGAAATCAATAATTAAAGTTACAGTAACCAGTGCAACGACACATACAACTATCTAGATTAAAGAATTGAAAACTGACCGACCAACCCTTTTGAGGGTGCCGAAAGACCAGAAGAGATGAATTTGGCCCTCTCTGAAAAATCGCTCATTAGAGACTAGGCGAATCATAAATGCACATCATTTTTGATTTTGAAACGCTAGAGATCACATTTAAATCCGCGTTGATGGTGGATTCTCTTCACACCAATTTATCTAGTAAACCTTTTGTTATCTATCATGTTTTTCTCCTCTCTCGCGTTATTGGCATAGAAACAATTTGTATATTTATACAACTCTATAACCTCACAATCGTCACCTGGTTGCGAAAGTACAGTACCTGAACAACGCGATTGTGGCAGGTATTCGTGCATGTGCAATCATCGCCGCATTCCACCATATCGACTCTTCCTTCATCCTGAAAACAAAAATCTTCTATCTTATTATATTAATTGTACTGCTAACGAGTATTTTATATACTGTCTATTTCAGGAGCCTTTGCCAATGACATTTACAGACAGGTGAGAAGTGAGGGAGAAGGTACGAATGAATTGGCGCAGATTATCGATTATCCCGAGAGGAATCTCCCCCTGCCTCCTTCTTTAAAACTTGGTGCTCCTTTAGATATTTAGAAATAACAGTTCAAAAGTATTTTTAAAGCTTACATCGTAAACATTCCCGGTCACCTCAGTAACTTTGCCGTTCTTCGTGTACAGGTAACGAAGAGAACTCTGAACAAATGCATTTTTAATATAGGCAAGCGATTACGGTAGCATTCACACATAAAAATAACTACCGTCCAGCGGTAACTTTTCCAGTTGAAAACTACCGATTTGTCGGCAGTATTTTCAAACTACCGTTTGACGGTAGAAATATATAATAAGTCAGAAAATACCATCGTCAAATCGGTAGTTATTTTTTCTGTGTGTTCTTTGCAAGGATCTACTTTCGATTGTTTTACCGTACCCTGCTGCAACACGCCGACTCGCTTATTGACCCCAGCACCGTACAGTCTCCATCACAGGCACATCTATAATACAGTAATCAAATCGGGGTGGGTGCGTGCTGTCTACCGTAACCCGGGCTAAAAAATCAAACCTTTGATCGCAGCTGGCCATCGTCTTCAGTACTTTCTCAGCAGATTGTTGCGCTACACTTGTGAGGGAGAACTGTAAAAATCAAAATTCCATAATACCATACTGTCTTACAGTATACATCATACTTCCTGTACAATTTCACAGGCATCATCGTACATGCACAAGTTTTCATGATTCCAAAAAGTCCTAATTATAAGGATGGCTAAAGCAAGGGTGTATTCTCACCTGAAAGTCTGGAATGGTGCTCTCTTCGAAACCGGTCCAATCCTCAATGTAAATCGAGTGTTTGCTGAAATCAATTGCCATTTAAACTTTTAAACTTACTTTTAAATACATTTAATCAATGTATTTAAAAGTAATTCGCAAAAAAGACACACTTCAGATTCAGTAACTCTTCCTTTCAATGCACGTCTTTTTTTATTGGACTGCAATTGAAACATATGCTTTTGAGGTGTCGTTTATGTAATCAACCAGAAGAAAGGACTCTTACGTATTCTCTGCATCCTGATAGACCTTCTGCCATTGCCTCTCCAAATTGTGCAGACCTGTACTGTACACGACTCCCTGCAAAATGAATTGAATTCAATCACTTTCGATTATATTTATATATCTAAATCAGAATATTTTTTTAGAAAAACATCTGCTGAAGTTTCGCCAAAACTACTGCCGCAATCCGTAACAAGCCAGTCTCAGCAAAATCTGATGTTGAGACAATTGTGTTAAATAAATTCGCTAACCGGCAACTTGATGTAGACGTTGGGATCATCTGACGTCTTGTGCAGTCGTATGTTTGGGTAGAATCTGAAGAAAATGCACAATTTGAATTGATTGCGCCAGCTTCATTCATCATGCCGAACCATCTTTCACTCCCGGTTGCAGCACCTCTAAGCTATGATCAAGTCATAGCTCAAGAGAAGGGACAAGATCCGAAAAGCGAACCTATCGAGTGCTTCAATGCCGTGTTCTTTGCATATCGACATCAGTACAGGGCTCAACATCTTCCTTCGTCTCTCGAACATTGCCACTGCTTCCTGAGATGAGGTTTTAGACGTAAACCAACTTGATGTGCCAAATATGAACTCTCTCTCTCTGAATTTCGTCCTACCTTATCTCTCAATTGCGTGCGATTTCATCATTACCATTAGCCATGATTTTGAATAGGTTTCACGCTGAACATATAGAGACTGACCACAAACTCTGTTTGCATAAATATTATAATACAACGTATCAATGTCAATTAAATTAGTCGTGACAGAGTAAATCCCACGAGTGTATTCCGCCTCTCTGCGCTCGCATTCACTCTGTCTTCGCCAAAAAATTTATCAAATACACGTACTGTATTCGCTGAGAGGTAGACCCAAGTCGGATATCGGAAGCGATTCCACTTGGCCAGATACTGAAGAAAAGTTGCGTTATTGAGTGAAATGGATGCTAATGCGGATAGATGTTGCATCAAATCAGGCATATGCTAAACAACTTTTAAAATATATTAAAAATAAAAATAAACTTTATTGAGATTCTTGAATTTACTCACAGTAGGTCGTTTCGGGTGATGGTGGGTGGAAAGGACGAAATCCACACTGAAATATTAATATATTATACACTAACTGTTCTCCCTATGTGAAGACCCTACCACTATGTCAAAGCTGCAGAAGGGTTATGGTTTAAAGTTTAACCATTTTATGTGTTATGTTTCACTGAGTGTGTATCTTCAAATATATAACCTTGAAACATAACCCATAAAGCAGTCAGACTGCCAACCATAACAAGGATACACAATTTTCAGTAATGATTCAAAAATGTGGTGTACCACTCACTGGTATTCTATCGATCCCTTCGAACCGTGCACAGACATCTCTCCCATTTCGTCCTCATCGGATACCTACATAACGACATGCTTTTACATGAATCTTGAGAAAATCCTGTATTTCACTAAACGTGCATGTTATCATCTCATGAGAAGGACATTCATGAGCAAAAAATTACGAATGCCTTCATCTTCAATTTCGCATTGACTTCATCAAGAGCAGATTAATAATAATTTGTACAAAACATACATTTCATACAGCAGATACTATCATAAGTACTTTGCTCTTATTGACGAAAGGCACGCGCGCAATGGGCCGTTGCGGAAATGAACAGCTACGGTTACGATAAAGCAGCTCAACTGTTTATACCATCATTAGGGGGAAAAAGCTCATGGCATTCTTGTCTTTCAACCAAACTTACATCGTTGTCCGCATGGTGAGTGACCTTCTTTGGTAATCCCGTCTCGAGGCAATACCCGTATGGTTCCTAGAAATTACGCATTCGTAAAATCGAGTCGTACTCAACATCTCGGAACTAATATTTTACACTTGAAGATCAAGTTATCTTCCTTACTAGAGCGTTCTAAACGCTATTTCTAGCGATAAAGTGCATTTCTAATTCGTCTAATCTCCGAGAAGTGTTTGTCTCAAAGAAAGCCGATCCTAGGAAATTAGCCGAATATGCAATGCATAAAATTGCCGTTATAGATGCCCAAATCTTTACTACTGCTCAGATCTTCAACAAACATAGGCTCACCATGTACATCGGGCCCATATCCATCATGAGACGACGGGCACGCCTCTAAACGGGCATTTTTCTCAATATCGTAAAAAAAAGTACAGTACATCCCCAATATCTCTGATGGGGGTAAAACTCTAGAGCGTCCATAACTCGCTCTAGAGAGAATGCTCTTAATTCTTTTCCAATTATGTTATCAATTCCATAGTAAACAGCCCGAGGTCTCAACGTCCAAATCCAAAAATTACCAAACTGTTTTAGGCTTAGCGAATACCGCTGGCTAACCTTCTTGGGCTGCTTGCGTGCATCGATTTTTCCATTCCTCTTTAGCGAACTGTCCCCTGATGGTCGGGTCTTGGTTCTCGAATCATCGGTGGATACAGTACTCGATCTAGAGCTACCTCCACTGGCGATAGACTCTCCTCTTTTCGTACTCTTCTTCTGAAAAATGAGAACCGTGACACAATGATATTCTGAGGGGTGGGGGCATTATAGGTATGACCAATAAAACTGCCAACCTGGCAAGTGGAAGAGCCTTCAGAGGCTGCGATGCCAATAGATGCGTCACGCAGGCGCTGAACATTGGTGTTTGCATTGGGATGCGATAACCATGGCAGGGTACTGTAGCTTTCTACTGCATTACACAAGTAGACAATTCGTAGTAACCCTAAATCACAGTCATTTGAAGCAGTTCTTACCGTACGGGAATGGGCAGATGAAGTTTCACTCGGAGCGAAAGACTTGGCAGTGCTCGTTGAACGTGCACGGACGCACCTCTGCAATGGAAATAGTTAGATCTTTTGGGAGGAGGGGGTAGTGGTAAACAAGTTCAGATAAAGAGTATCAAATAAAGGAGGATATACCATAACCGAATCGTTCTCCTTGTCCTCATCAATCGTCGGCGCCATTTCTGCTCCGACCTACAGAGTGATGCCTTAAAAATAGTGAAATTCAAATATTCTAACATATTATCACTCTATCGGTATACTCTCACAGCGCCAAGCCCCACCATTAATTGAGATTAAGAACAATGACGACAGCGAATGCATTCAAGTGCCAATGACATGCTCAGGTTCAAGAAGAAGCAAGAGTGCGTGATCGTCTCCCATGCTTGTAACACAATCACAACCAAGGTGTCTAATTAAGTGATGCGGCTAGGCCAGTAGTAATATATCTTAGAGTGGAGTAGGCATGTCCAGAAAGCATGCATTTGGCTTATAAGAGATGGTGCTTACAATCGTGTTGTCCGGCGGAGTTGGTACTATGGGCTAGTTGATGACTTACTGACAATAAAGCGTTTCGTGAGGAACCCTCTTATGCGCAAAAACACGACGATGACGTCCCTTCTGGGAAAGCAACAATAGCTTAGCGTGATCCTTTCTTGTGCATCAATCAAAAGAGACAGATTCGCGCGGGAAAAGGGGTGAATGACAGTGCCTGTCACTCATCTTGTCCACACTATCTCCTTCGCGCCCATTCATTCGCCCTCTCCCACTCCTTCCCTCTGGGTGCTACACACGGCGGGGTGCCTTTATCACAGAATGGCCGATCTCTGGACTCTCTAAACTGGCAATGCTCTCTAGCCACTGTAAATGTCCTGAACGGAATGGCAACAAACGCGGGAGAATACGAGGAATGAGTGGGCAGACGATATCATAAACGTGTGCAACAGGTAATCAATGCATGAAAAACAACGGAAATGATGGAAAACCACAAGGTTGCACAACTTAGACGCGGCACCTGGCATTATTGGTCGACTACACGTAAACGACGGTTTGTTGTCCTTGCTACGGTTGATTACTTGGCAACTCTGTCAGATGTTGCATCTCCCAAGTTCGATAATGAAATTCATTTATTTGTGAATGTACGTCGTTGATGTTCAATCTTTTCTTTGAAGTAATTAAAATGTACTATTTATCCCTCCACACACTACAGCGCAGCATGAATAAAGAGACTGACTAATCAATCGAAGAATGCGTACAATCGATTGAATAGTGCTGTGCAAAAGATTGTCAACCATTGGAATGACAACCGTAACCATTCACGGATCAGCCAAATCATTAATATCTTTGCCAACCAACGAATGGGCGGGCACAAACCTTCCCATTCCTGCGTTGTCAAAAGTGGAATCATTCCATTGTCTCCAATTCCGGGAATTTTGACAAAAAGAGGAATCATTTGGTTGTCACAAAAAGAAATTCATCCCAATCCTGGAATGAACTAATTTCACAACACTACTATTGAGAAGAGGAAAAATATCAAATTTGACTGTTATCAGAAGAGTGGCCTTGATCCGTCCCGTTCAAAAGTCTGCCAACATCCCTGCCCGCGTGGAGCTAAATAAGGAAATTGAGTAGCCAGTAGTGTAAACGGTGGCTTACAGCTAGAAGAAGAACTTCGAACTGTTCCTCTTCCATCTGCAATGAAGATTTGAATGTTTTTGCTGATTCACTGTAATTCATACCTGGGCGGCCCATGTCCCAATCATTCTCTCCAAAACAGAGAATTGGGCCAAACGCTGCTCTAGCTGAGTACTCAGAACAGATTGGCGATCGATTTGAGGGACATTGTGGCCACTATTCTCTGTATGATCGGCGTGCCTCGGATCAGTTACCCTCTTGAGTCTTTTGGCCCGTTCCAAGTTCAGTAAATGACACTGCAAAATGATAGTCCATGATCGACAATTTATAGGAAAAAAAGATCCACCTTGTCACAGTCGTGGCCTTCGAATGGACACTTGTGCCATCTTAAAGGAATGAAATGAGGCACTGTTTCATTCCTTCACAAACTCACCGCGATGCATTGTTATCCACTCCGTGAACCCTGCACTTTCTGCACAAATGTTTGCGCTTCTGTAAATGAACCATCAGCTAGATAAAGGAATATTTCAAACGTTCGCGAGAATTCTGTCGAGGGAATCTCGGATTGTTTGTGGCGTCGGTTCTTCAGACATCAAGTAATCCGACTGTAATGTCTCCTCTTGCCCTGTCCGATCTGCCACAATCGGATAGAGTGGAGGAACGATTGTGTCTGGATCCACCATACTCGAAGGAGGAAGACACTGAATCAATCTGGTGAGATGAATATAAAAATAACTATGAAAAATCGCACCTGCGGTATGGTCAGTTCACCATAATCATTGCTTGCACTCATTACACAAACAGTCTCGTCATGCTGGGGAATCAATTAAGTCTCGACTGTGAGAAGAATCTCCAAGAAGATTCGACCCTCTCAACATTCATGTCTTCTCACCTCATTTATTGATTCCCCTTGACTAGGTTGATTATGAGATGCCTGCGGCTTTGAGCTCAGTTCCTCGAAGTTCTTGATATCCACTCGATTCCTGTTTAAGCATTCATTTCACATTTCCATGTCATTACTCTTGCCTGTTCGTGTGTTCTGACGGGGGACAATTTACCAGACAGATGATTTCATCATCTTCATCTTCCTTCATATTCGAATCCGGCTGAGCAAGAGGTGGTTCTGGAACGAACTCCGGAAGATCTTCAAGCTCTAGTTGTTCGTTGGCGCTGAATGAATTCCATATTCTATGGGAGTAGCATTAATTCTCACATTTTCAAGTCTTCATCGAACCAAAGATCGTCAGCCAGCTGAACTTGAAAGAGAGTCTCTTCACTAAATCAAACCATGTGACTACCCGTCTCTATCATCCACTCACCGTTGTTCCTCATCAGGTTGACAATTTGTACTGTCATTATCTTCCCCATCTTCATATTTTGTGCACTCCATCATCCATTCTTCTTCCTGTGCCAGGTAGTAGGGTTTCAAAAACAATCTTATATTGACAGCCTGCCAGGAGGTTACGCAAAGCCGCAGAGGGCAGAGACATTTTTTGTCTATGAAATTTTCAGTGCCTATTCTATGCCTATTTATGAAGGCCCTGTGAAAATTTCAGATCGATATCACCATTAGTGTTGAAGTAGTGATGTCTTATGGCAGTCTGACAATATAAGATTGTTTTTGAAACCCTACCAGGTAGCTCCAATCACTACAAAAGAACATTTCATGTCCAAATGATGGTATTTTTACATTGGTACCTCTCTCCTTTCTCCTTCCAGATTCACTTGAGTGTTGCAGTCTTCAGGAGGTCTTACAGGTTCATTACGCAGCTATCATTATTCTTCTTGGTTCAATCCTACCCATTCTATTCACAAACCTCCTCTCTTCTCTCAATGAACTCTCTCGATTCCTCATCTCCACTCTCAATGTTCTTGTCCACCGTGAGGGTTGATAACATCAGTCGGCTCTTCTGAATGATACCAATGACTATGGATTCAGTGAATGTCAACTCACGATAATATCCTCCCCTTATCCTTCTCCATGACTTCCTTCAACAATTTCCTTCTCCGTTGGTCGATAAGAACAAAGCTTTTCTTAATCTGCAATCTCAGATTAGATCAGAAACAATAAAGAGTAAACTTTTCTTTATTCTTTCTCCTTCACACGCTCTGCCTTCCTCTTCCGTCTTATAGGCTGTCAAAGGAAATCGTCATTAATTGCCTAAAGTCTGATTGTTTTACTTCTCTTCCATATTGTCCACTATCACAATTGTGTCCTTTCAGAGCATCCGATAGAGTATTGGAGTCCCTGGTGTCTCCATATTCTGTAAGCTAAATGTATAATCAATTCGCCTTGAGGCAAATGAACACCAGTTAGTGCTTGTTCAGCCTTCATTTCTCCTTCCATTTCCAACATACATGACTTGAGTTCCTGCAAACGTAAACAATTCGTAATTGTCAATTACATTGAATTGAGGGGAACATCGCTGACTGTTCAGGGTTCCATCGAATTAGCCGAATTTTAAAAATATATATAAAGTCTTAGTTTTTTTCGGAAACGGAATAGCAAATTATAGGCGAACGTGAAATAAAAATAGAATTTCTCACAATCGTTTCAAATCGATCATTTGTGAGAAGCAAAATATATTCAAGGCAAATTCCTGACGAGCGAAATAAGAAAAGAACGAGAATCAGACGTTAAACATTTGAACGATAAACATTTGAAAAATGTGAAAAATGTGAAAAATGGGCATTTGGAAAGTAAGTGGAACATTCTAAGAATTGTAGATAAATACATTGAGGAGATTTTGTCTCAATCAAGCGGTTGTGAAATGGAATGGAAAATGCACCCGGTCTCACGCTATTCATCGGTGTAGTGAAATCAGCCCCGTCTATCAACCTATAGAATATGAGCGGCAATCGAAATAGAAACTCCTCTTTTTATCAAGGCTACTCTCCTACATAAACTGACTATATAAAATACGAAGCGAATGGTGACACGTGAATGGTCAATGAAAGAAATGTCGCGAGGAAGAACAGAAAGGAGAGTGTCTGATTGAAATGATTCACGATTGTCGAGACGATAACAGTGAACAGCTACGTTACAATTCTTCTCTGAATCTCTTGAAGAGAATGAAAATCATTGATGTTTGCCCGTGAATTAGATTCTATGTTGCCTTTGCCGTTTCTACATATTCACACAACGAGAACGAAAGAGTAAGTAAAGGGAAGATGGCTGTGTTAGGGTTTCACTGAGGGTGTTTCATGGCAATTGGGCAAACTATTCCGTTTTTACTGTTGTGTGCTCTTGGAACATTCACTCTTTCTCTCTTCAGAATATCTGTTTCTGTTGTCGGGGCATTTTTTATTCATCGAATACGAAAACCGTCTGCCCTTATCATGAACTGACCAGGTTGCAAGGGTATGCCATTCACTTGATCTTGTTCATGAAATAGATAACAACAAATACTTAATAGCCAATCCGTTCAAAGAAGATTCCAGTAACTCCAGTCATAGGAACATGTTCATGAGTAATACCGTCATTGGGATTCATTCTAAATTATCTTCCTATGGATTGAGGAATGATTGCATCATTGTGCTCCATCCAATATTCTTCTTCCTTGGTATAGCACAAGTAATGACCACAACTCTCTCCTTCCATTGTTACAGGTCCGGTGTGTTCTTTAGCTTACTGCCCGTATGAAGCAAAAAAACGAACATTGAGTAGTCAGTTGTATGAACAATGACATACCACTTGAAGAAGAACATCGAACTGTTCCTCTTCCAACTTTCGTATCGATTTTGGTGAAACTTTATTTTATTGCGTTTTGTGCAACTTTCACATTTAAGAACGTATTATTTGAGTTATCTTATGAAATTAGAATCTTTAGAAATTTTTGCGAATTTTTTGAGGTCAAAATTCGAAGATATTCGTTTTGTGAAAGTTTTCGAAATTCATTTTTCGCCAAGCTGATTGGTACGTTCTTCTTAAATAATCATAGTGTCAGTCACATTGTATGTCTGCGCCATTCATTTCTTGAAGTCTGGCGTATCGATTTTCGAAAAACTTCGAAATTGAGTGCGTAGAGTTATCTTGTTTCCTTTACAATTCCTTCTGGTAGCCCCTGTCGGTCGCTCGGGAATGGTCACGTGACCTTCATTCCATTCCTCTCTATGTCTTGACATACAATCATATCATCATCCTTTACAGATGGAACAAAGCGCATCAGTCCACATGGAAAAGTCTTGTGGAATTCGAGAGAAGGTATGAAAATTTCTCGTATCACAATGATTTAATATATTTAGATGAATATTGATAAATGCTTTCGACTTCTACCACCGGAAATTTGGCTAAAAGTATCCGATTTCCTATCCATCCGGGATCTCACGAGTCTCAAAAAGGTTGGTACAGTATTTTTAAGAAGTACTAGACGACTACTTTCAAAATTGCATAGAAAATTTCAAAGTGCAGCTATCGTTTCAAACTCAACTGATGTGACGAGACGTCACGCGTGTTATTTTTTCGAATTCCCGCGCGGTCGATTCCAGAGAAGCGCGGGAATTCAACTTCAAATTTGAATAACGCAGAGAGGAAATACGGAAAGCCTTTTGAGAGATGAAATTTTGCGATCCTATATAATCAAACATACTCTACAACGCTGCGCTTCCAGAATAGTTGACCCAGAATCTCACCTGACGGCTTTTTTGATTGTACTATTCATGTGGGACTATCAATAGCGGCTGCTTTTTATTCACAATTTACAGACAAGTCCATATCTCAACTCCGTGATCGATGATAAGCGATTGCTTTTCATCCCTGAACGACTACAAGATTTCATTCTTCACTCGTCTGCTGTGAACAGAAAGAAAATTGTCGAGTTCAACCCATTCCTTTTCAATATTATGCGAATTACTGGAAAGGTTAGTGATACTATCTAACAATGGAATGGTCAGGACCGGTCTCGAGGTTTTTGATCCTACTATGTATTTTTCGAGAGCCCTTGACGAGTGAATAATAAAACCACCTTTAGCTAATCCAGTGGAATTTTTTATAAGAAGATATGGAATTAAAATACCGAAATTTAGGTGAAA